>QYSD01000087.1:0-71999 GCA_009806315.1 Rhodotorula sp. ZM1 | reverse complement strand
GGGGGGGGGGGGGGGGGGGGGGGGGGGGGGGGGGGGGGGGGGGGGGGGGGGGGGGGGGGGGGGGGGGGGGGGGGTTGGCGCTGAGAGCGATTGTGAGAGGCGTCAGACGGCTTCTGTGAGACATCCTGCGCTTCGAGATGGAGGGACGTGACAGAACGCAAGGGAAAGAAGCGAAGGAGAGGGACTTTGGCAGGAGCTATCCGCCAACGGAGGATCCGCGGAGGCTAGACGGGGATTGGCCGGGGCGCACCCCGCACCTTGCACACAATGAGCACCTCTGACAGGAAGCGCCAGCCAAGGCAGTAAGTGCTGTGAGCGCCGGCGACGGTCGCTTCGAGCGTTCATCGGTGTGGGAGATGCACGAGGCGCGGAAAGCTGGAAGAGGGTAGCGCTGCCTCGGAAGTAAGCATCACAGAGGAATGCCCAGCTCAGAAAGCGTCTGAGCGCGTATGGACGAGGCGAAGGAGGGAGAGTTTACCTCGACAGCTCACTTTCGCTGCTGTGACTTCCGCTGAAGGTTTTGAAGCTATATACACAGGAATCTACGGCTCGCTGGACCCCCTCTCGCCCTAATTCAGCGCGTCGGCACTTCCCACTCGCCCTCATCGAATCCTCATCAGCTGGAGGCGCGAGGCCGGCGGAGCGGACGAGTGGAGCGGTGTGCGGTAGGTATGACGGACGAGGGACACTAACAGAGCGGAATCTACCCCTAGATACTCACACAAAGTCACCATGACGGCAGCCAACGACTTTCTCCTCGTCCTCCTGTTCTGCCAATCCTCTCGACAGCCTTCGCATGGCGCGGAATCGCATAGACTGCTTAGTGACGCTCTCAGAGATTTCCAGGACCGAGCCGAACTCGTCATACCGCTGCTCGCCTGCTCTCTCCCGCGTTCGGGCGACTCGCATATTCAGATGATAAGAGTCCTTTGTCATTCCTTATACGGACCAGGGGAGCTGCTCGACCCTTTCTGCTCACTTCGCCCTCATCCCCAACTCTCACCGGCACCGATACTCCTCATTCCACCAGCTACCATGCCCGCGCTCTCCCCCGTGACGCTCGTCGTGGGCGCGACCGGCAAGCAAGATTCAGCTGTCGTTCGTGCCATCTGGGCCCTCTCGCATCCGTGTCAGATCCGCGCCCTCTCGTGTGACCCGTCTTCGCCCGCCGCCCAGAAGCTCGAGATCAGGGCGTGGAGGTCGTCCAGGGCGACTTGACCGACTCGGTCAGGCTTGACAAGGCGCTTGTCGGCCTCGGATACGCCGTCCTCAGTGCATTTGGCTTTTCGAACTGAGCGAGGAGAGGTAGCTGATGGTCAGTCACGACTATCTCGACCAAGGGCCAGCCGACCAAGGACCAGCACAGCAAGAACTTTACTTCTACGTTCAAGCTAGACTCCGACCGTCGTACACCTCAGCGCAAGTTATCGACTCTTCGTCCTTCCTAATGAGCGACAAATTTGGAGGATCGTAGCGAATCGCGAGGCTGAGGATCAAGCGGAGATCCGACGTGGAATTACAGTTCCTTCTTCTCATGCACCTTCTCCTCCGCACCGGAAGCAGTCACGCCGACCTTGACCTTCTCTTGCTCCTTCGCAAACTGCTGCGCCGTCCGCTCAGCGGGAGAAGGGACGAGGGCGACGATGGCGGACTTTGTCGAGCTGAGCGTGCGACGGCAGGCCATGGTCCAGATGGAGACGGCGACGGCGCCTGCGAGAACGAGCGATTAGCCCTGCACGAGTCGAGGCGTAGGCGGGGATGCGACCCACCTGCGGGAGCGCTAGGGAAACTCAACCACCATCCGAGAGGGCCGAACCAGTTCTTCGGCAGCCAGAAGACGGGCGTGCGGCGGTGATAGCTGGACACAATGAAGGGGAGGACGGTCGTGAGAATCCAAAGTGCCGATCTGAAGGTCTTGTCGAATTGCTGGCGGTGAGCGGACGAGTCGGCATCTGCGAGGACGGTCGGTTCAGCTTCTTCCGCCGCTGCACGGAAATCAGCAGCTCTCACTGGACGAGTCGAGATCTTGCACGGCCTTGTCGAGCTTCCTCCTGATCCTCGCCCACTTGCTGAACTCGTCCTGCGAACTCGTCGCCGCCAACTCTGCCCGCAATTTCAGGATTTCGGCCTTCTGTGCACGTTGCTGCTTCGCTGCCGGTGCAAATGGTCCATAGATCTGCAGGTGCAAAGCGCTGTGAGCGTGTCGAGCGGACGTGAGCGAGTGGGGAGGGAGAGGACGGACGTATCCCGCGAGCGTGTCTGTCCCGATCCAGCCGAGCAGTTCCACAAGGAAGGTAGTGAGCAGTAGCCACGCGATCAGCTCCATAGCGCCGTCAGCAGTGATTGACCTTGGACGAACCTCGCCTGCGCCTCTCTCGCTCGAACCCGTCACTATTGCTCCCGCTTACACGCTCGGAGAGACTACTGCTGCCCCTGAACGTTCCCGCAGACTCGCAGTAACCGATACAGCGACTCGCCGCTTGTCCCCACGCTCTCCTCCTACCCGCTCACTCTCAACCATCTCTCATCGCCACAACCCGTTGGCATGTCGCTCGCCCAGGCGTTCGCGCTCAAGGTCGATTCGTCGGCACCCGCAAAGGTGGAAGAGTTTCGCCAGGACCTCAACGTCCGGCTAACTTGCCCAGACTGCGGCGACGCGGGCCAAGTCATCGAAGAGTTCAGCTCGGGGGACCTCGTCTGCGGGAACTGCGGTGCGTGCGAGTCGTTCCGTTAGCACAAGAAGAACCTGATCTGAGCTGACTTCTGCACATCCCTCGCGCAGGTCTGGTGCTGGGAGATAAGGTGGTGGATACACGGTCAGAATGTGAGCGAGCTTTCCTCTTCTCCTCTACCCTCCAACTCGACTCGATTCGATGCCAAGTTGCTGCGGTCCGAGGAGAAGGCGGTCAGCAAGCATGAGTAGATTTGCGGGAGTGGCAGGCGGTCTAAAGGACACCCTGGCCCTGCTCGCGGGGGAACTGGCGTCGTGCCCTTTGCTGTTCTTCGTCTCTAGCAGGCACCTGTATTGAACAATCGGTCTTCCTCCCCCCTCCGCGCGTCCTCAGGGCGAACATTCGCCGACTCTGATGGCGACGACCCGTCTCGTGTCGGTGGTCCCGCCGACCCGCTCCTCGACAGCACCGACCAGCTCAGCACGGTCATCTCGTTCAAAGACAACAACACGGGAGTCGCGCGAGCTCTGCAGATGACCGCGAGCCGGGTAGCGAAAGACGCACAGGGCGGAAGCGGACGAGACTTGCAGGGCGCATTTCGCGAGATTGCGACCATGTGCGAGGCGATCAGCTTGCCCAAGGCCATCATTGACACGAGCAAGATGCTATTCAAGCGCGTCGACGAGGAGAAGGCGCTGCGAGGGAAGAACGAGGCGGCCATCATTGCCGCGTGCATCTTCATTGCTTGCCGGCAAGGACGGGTGCCGCGTACGTTCAAGGAGATTGTTGCGCTAACGAACGTCTCGAAGAAGGTATGCTCATTCGAGGCGCACTGCCGTTCGGGTCTGTACCGAGCGATACTGACCTTCCTGCGCCCGCCTCTGCAGGAGATTGCCGGCGCCTTCAAGCAGATCGATAAGCTCTTCGACACCTCTTCTCCTCACGGCGCGGCCTCTACCGACCTCGATTCGCTCATCTCCCGCATCTGCAACCACCTCGCCCTCCCCGTCCCCCTCCAGCGAGCCTGCTCGCTCTGCGGTCATAAGACGGTCGACGATGGCGTCCTCGCCGGCAGGAACCCGATCACGATTGCGAGCTCGTGCATCTTGTTCGTCTCGACGCTGTGGGGGAGGAGGGTCGACCCGAAGGAGATTGCGAAGGTTGGCGGAGTGCAGGACTCGACGATCCGGACGGGTTACAGGTTGCGTTGCTAACTCCTCGCTTCGCATCTTTCGCTCGCCCCTGACGTTCCGCGGTGCATTTCCCCCCCCCCAGGCTGCTGTTGACGGTCAAGGAGCGCCTCGTCGACTCCCGGTGGTTCGACGCCTCTCGACCGGCAGATCAGCGAGCCGACTGGTCGAACATTACCGGGCGCTCCTCGTCCAGTGTAGCAAACTCTGCGATAGGCGAAGACGACGACTACGCTTGAGGCGGGTTGGCCGGCTGAAGGAGGTAGTCGCTCGACCTCCGCAATCAAGCGTTGCCGCATTCTTCCGACATGTCCCCTTCCAAAGCTGCTCTCTCGCTTGCTGAGGCGCATCAAAGCTGTTCCTGCCCAGTCGCTCATAGGTCGAGCAGTCGAATTGTACTTGGGAAGAGAGGAAGCTACAGCAGGGGAGGGAGGACACAGGGAGAGTAGCAGCGGGTTGCTTTGTCCGTGATAGTTCAGATCTCGTGCAGTAACCCGTCGGACGACGCCCTCGAGCAGCGTTAACTGCCGCTTCTCGCCCTTGTCCGCCGTGTCCTCCGTTTCCTTCCTGTCTTGCGCAAGCGGGATCTCCTGCACCCATATGGCGTGGACAAGGAGGGCGACGGTTGATGCGGTGTCGAAGATACCGGTGGTGAAGACATCGAAGGCAGAGGGAAGGCAGAGGGAAGGCAGAGGGAAGGCAGAGGGAAGGCGGTGGAGCGTGGAGCGCACGAGGACTGGCGCGAGGGCGACGAAGAGGATGTCTGCGGCTATGGCGCGGGAAGGAAGGAGATGACGGGCAAAGCTGTACTCAGGCTTGCCTGTGATGAAGAATGCGTGGCGGCAGAACCACATCAAGGGCAGCCAGATGTAAAGCAGGAAACAGGCCCAGATAGAGAGAAGGGCGCGCGGGAATAGCGAGTAGGATCGACAGGGTTGCTCCGACAAAGCTGAGCACTGATGCCCCTGCAAGCCATACGGCCACCGTATGCGTGGTCACGATCGCCTTGCCGGCATCAATCACTCGACGCCGGGGAGCGTGGCGCGAAGAAGTAGTGCACGACTGCCATGGTGAAGTCGTAGGTGTGGATCGCGACACTCTTGACTAAGGCAGAGCTCGCCGTGCCTCGGTTCGGTAAGTTGCGCAGCGTTCCTGCTGGACGCGTCACAGCGCTTGTATGTGCACCGATACCGAACCGCGCAACACGACGACTCGGGTACCATGTCGTCTGCCGCAGGCGCTATTGGCGCCATTACCCGGCGCAGCGGCGTGAGGAGAAGAACGGACGCCGAGCGGGGGGCACCTGGGCGAGTCGAGCGGTCCTGGATCATAGCTGTGGCCATCGCGAGCGTTCAGTGAGCGAGTTTGCGCGCGAGTGAAGGGTAGGAGGGGAAGAGGCGGGTCGAGACGACGACGATGCGACCGCGAAAATCGGCAACCTCGCGCTGCGTAGCTTCAATGCACTGATAATTCGCAAAAGGTCATCGTACATCACTTGCAACCCTCAAACAGCGACTTGTGCGGAAGGGAGCGAGGTTGACCGCTTGCGACGCCCACAGTCACGCAGTCACGCTCTTTCGCCTCACTCGCCATCGCTGGTCTGCCCGCTCGAAGCCACCGAGCGACAGCACTGCCAGCACAGGTCCCCCTCGAGCCACTCCCACCCCGCCCCACAGCCCACCATTCCCGCTCAGGCGTCTCGCAACCCCGTCGACTCTCAACCCAGTTTGACAGGCCACAGCCAGCTTGCGTGAGGCCGATTCACTCCCACACACACTCAGAAACAATGCTGTTGACACGTTCCAGCAGCGCCGCGCCGGCACGCCCCTCGAGGGCCACCCCTCATGTTCGTGACTCAGCGAAGGTCGAGGTCACCACCCGCGCCCGTGCGGCACTGCTGAACCGCCACGAGCAGCAGCAGCAGCGTCCGGCGTCCCCGCTCTTTGGCGCGTCGCCCTTCGTTGCGGCGGACGTAGGAGCGGCCGCTGACTCGCTCGCAGAGTTGGACGCCCTCGTCGCTTCCTCCCAGCAGTGGGACACCTGCACTGCGAGTGAGTTTCGCGCTATCTTGTCCCCTTTCTACGTCTTCAGCATCGACGCGTTCAGGCGCGGCCACCTCGTTGACATCTCCATCGCGCCACCTCCGTCCCAGAGGGAGACTGACCTGCTCGCGATCGCAGACGGCCTCAACGAGTTCCTCGCCGAAGACCTGTTCAACTTTGGCACCGACAACTCGGCCATCCACGTCAACCCTCGGCAGCAGCAACAGTCGTTCACCCCGAACCCAGGCCCTCCCCTCATCCCGCTCGACACCCGTCCCAAGCCGACTGCCGCCCCTACGCTCGGCCAACCCCTCTCGTTCCCCGACATCAACTCGTCGACGTCCTTCTCCGAGCCGCAAGCCCGCGCTTTCCAACTCGACGCGAGCCTCCAGTCCCCGCTCTTCGATGCGTCACCCCGCGACGGCGGCGGCGAGCTCGACGCATTCAACTTTGTCGCGCCCGACTTCTCGCCCGCCTGGTCCGATGTGTCGCCTCAGCTCTGCGAGGGCAGCGCGAGCCCGGAAGTCGGCATGCTCGACTTGTCGTTTGCGAACGCCTCGCTGTTCGGCGGCGCTGGATCCAGCAGCGTCGCCCCGCCTGTCGCCAACCAGCAGGCGGTCCTTCCCCCTCCGAGTCCCGTCTACTCTCCCGTGATCCCGGCGACCCAGCTCGGGGACATTCAGATCTCGCCGCCGACCATGCTCCCGCCCGCTCTCGCCTCGGCACCGACCCCGACTCCGCTCATCCTCCCCGCTCTCCCCGCTCCCGTCCCCGCGGAAGATTCGACCCCGGAGGAAGCGGAAGACGATGCGCGCGACGCAGACTACAATCCTCGCTCCTCGTCCGCCGGTCCGACCCGCACGAGCCCTCGCCGCACGACCACCTCGACCTACTTGACGCGCGACCGCGTCCGCAAAGCGACTTCTCCTCCTCCGCTGCCGGCCAAAGTCCCGGGTGTTGGCGTACAGCGTCTCGCGCTCGACGCGCCGATCCAGAAGCGCAAGTACACGGTCGACTCGCGCACGAGCGAGAAGAAGGTTCCAAAATCTTTGCAGCGTCGGATCGAGCGTGCGCGAAAGAGGGGAGAGGAGGTCCCGACTGAGGAGGAGGCTGCGGCCGAGGCTGCACGCAGGAGGGAGCAGAACACGCGGGCTGCGAGGGAGAGTCGCGCGAAGAAGGCGCAGGCGTTTGAGGACCTCAAGATGAGGGTTGGAGAGCTTGAGGGTGCGCTCGACGAGAGGGACAAGGTGATTAGGGTGCAGGGAGAGGAGATCAGGGAGCTGAAGAGGAGGCTTGCGGAGTGCGAGGCCGGAGACGCGGGTACTGGCGTGAGGAAGAGGGTCAAGTACGAGGAGTGAAGCGGGAGAACGAGCGGAACAAGCGGAGGCAGGACGCGAGGACGCGACGACGACGACGACGACGAGTGACAGCCCACGACGACGTGGAGGAACATCGACGACCAAACCCCCTTCGCTAAAACTCCCCATAAAACTTTCCTCGCCGACAACACCCTCACCTAAAACCAGATAAAAAAGAATCTGTACGACGCGCGCCCCGTGTACGCCTGTTCTTTTCGGTCGCCCCCTCATCTCCCGGCCTCTTTGTCTGTACTCGTCGACCAAACTCGGACTCTCCCCTCTCCACCAAAATCGGTACACACCTTTCGTCCCACACACCACACACCGTGTCTATGTTTGCCGCTCCCCCTCCCTCGGACACGCCCTCGGCTTGTTCTCTATTCGTGCCATTCGACCCTCGCCTCGACTCTCTCGCCTCGCCGCGTTCCCGACGACCCTCGCCTTGACCCATCGACGTCGTCTCCCAATCTGGACTGCCGGAGCAGGACGAGCGGAGGAGTCGACCGAGGTTGTCGAGGGGGAGAGGCGAGGGCGGGGGGAGGGGGACCCAAAGACGACCTCTTTATTGAGCTCGCTCGTCGCGGTCCGTCCTCCTTGTCTCTCGTCTCTCCTTGGGTATTCGTTTCGTTTCGGTGGCGGACGATGCGAGAAGACCCAGAAACCCCGAGAAAAGACCCGGCTTTCGCAGTGGCGGCTTAGTGCAGGGTTGGGATCCCCCCCGCGTTCGCTCGACGACGATGAGTAGCTCCCTCTTCGCTCGTGGTGTCCGGTTCCCTGTGTCTAGCCCTGCAAGCTTCTGTGCCGTGACGCCTCCAGTCGTGAGGAGCGCGAGAGAGTGAGCCCAAGTGGGCGTTCCTTGGTGTTCCCGCGGTGACATTGCCTCTGCCTGGTGCCGCGCCCGCGCTTCTTGTCCTCCTGCTTCTCACTCGACTCGCGAGTAGCAATCAAACACCAAACACTCGAGCGTAAACCTTGCTCTCGTCTGCCCTCTCTCGCCCCCCGCCCCCCCCCCCCCCCCGACTCGTCCCACCTCTCCCTCCCTCCGTCATTCGCATACACTCCGCACGACTCTCGTCCTCCAGTGTCCACGATGGATTATTATCGACTGCTGGGCGTCTCCAAGGGCGCCTCGGATGACGAGATCAAGAAGGCGTACAAGAAGCTCGCTCTCAAGCACCACCCTGACCGCAACCAGGGGAGCGAGGAGGCGGCCAAGAAGTTCAAGGAAGTCAGCGAGGCGTACGAGGTCCTGGCGGTGAGTCTGCCATTCGCATTCGCGCGCGCGTTCCTTTTTCCCCAGTGCACGCGGGCCCGACTCTGACGAGCTGATCGCTGACCTTCTTCCCTCTCCTCCTCTCGCAGGACAAGGACAAGCGCGCGATCTACGACCAGTTCGGTGAGGAGGGGCTCAAGTCAGGCTTTGGCGGTGGCGCAGGAGGTGCACAGGGAGCCGGCATGGGCGGCGGTTTCAACCCTTTCGCAGGCGGCGCAGGCGGAGGATTCCCAGGCGGGACGACCTTCTCGTTCTCTTCCGCCGGCGGCGGACCAGGCGGAGGCTTCAAACCGAGCGATCCGAACGACATCTTCTCTGCGCTGTTTGGGTCGCTGGGAGGAGGGATGGGCGGGATGCCAGGCGGAGGAGGAGGGGCGCGGAGGGCGAGGGGAGGAGCGGGTGGGAACCCCTTCGCGAGTATGGGTGGGATGGGCGGAATGGGTGGGATGGGCGGAGGAGGAGGAGGGTTCCCTGGCGGGTTTGGGATGGACATCGACTCGGACGAGGACTATGCGCACGCCGGTCAGAAGCGGCCGCCGCCTCCACCTGAAATCGGTGCGTCTGAGCTTCTCCCACTGTGTCGGTCTTGCGCGGTCTGCTGACGTCGACTCGTGTATCACTCGCGCAGTCAAGCCGCTGCCCGTCTCGCTCGAGGACCTGTACAAGGGCACGACGAAGAAGCTCAGGGTCACCAAGAAGCGGCTGAACGGTCAAGAAGAGGCCAACGTCGTCGAAGGTGAGCCCGAAACGCTCATCGCCCAAACTCGCCCGACTGTACTGACTTGCTTCGCCGCACGCAGCCCCGATCAAGGCGGGCTACAAGGCCGGCACCAAGATCCGCTTCGCCAAGGCGGGCAACGAAGCGGCTGGCGGCTTTCAAGACATCGTCTTCGTCCTCGAGGAGAAGCCTCACCCGACATTCAAGCGAGAAGGCGACGACCTGATCTACACCTTCAAAGTCCCGCTCGTCGACGCCCTCTCCGGCCCCCCAGGCGGCGGCTCGCCTACCAAGACGCTCACGCACCTCGACGGCCGGACTATCACCTTCAACGTCCCGTACCCGCGTGGAGGAGGCGCGCCGCTCAAGCCTGGACAAGAGATCCGCATTGCCGGTGAAGGGATGCCCATCACGAGGAAGAACGCGCCCAAAGCCAAGGGCGACTTGGTCGTCCGCCTCGAAGTCGTCTTCCCCGACCGTCTCTCGAGTGCGCAGGCTGAGGGCGTCAGAAAGGTCCTCGGTTGAAGCGGACGCGCTCTTCCTCGACACCAACTCCGCCTCGCATCCGTTCCAACTCGTCTCTCTGCCTATCTTCGCTCGCCTACCGTACATTCCACGTCGTCGCCTTCCTCGAGTCGTTCCAAGTAGTCTCAGCAGTATCCCCGTTGTCTAGCATCGTTGCCTCGAGAGAAAAAGGCGTTTTTTCTCTTTCCTCGCAATGTAGCCATCTTTCTCGCTGCTCTCCGGGTCCGCTGTCCGAGTTTCATCGCCTGTGAGCTGTGTAAGTGCCCGGATAGCGCGTCTGAAAGCGAAAGGAGACTTGTGCCGAGCGACGACGTCTTGAAGACCCGTTGGCTCCACCCGTTCTGGCTCGCTCGCTCTGCGGACCGGCAGGACCAGACTGATGGTCTCTGCACTGCTCATATCCGCCGCTCGCGCACGCACACGTTCACCTGCCCTCCCGTTCACCGTCCTCCGCCACCCTCATCCTTCAACCCTCGCCGACGCAGCCTTCCCTGCTCGACAGCTGCACGTCCGCTCTGTCTCGATCTTTACGGGATTGGGGAAACTTGCGGGACGGACTGCGGGGCGTGGCGCGCTCGGATTGGGTGTCGGAGCGGGTGCGCTCACTTGGGCGGAATGGAAGGTCGACGGTGCGCTCGTTCAAAACTTGTCGCGCAGCTGACCGTACGAACGTCTGAGCTGACACGAGTCTTGTGACAGGTTTCAAGCAGAACGCGGTCACGACGCTGTCTGATATCAACGACCAGCTCGGAGTCGCCTATGACACCGCCTCGACTTCGATCTCGTCGACCCTGCGCTCGCTGACGGAACAAGGGACAGAGACCTACAAGTCTGTCAGCGAGACGGCGTCGACGGTTTGGGCCGAGACGGCGCTCGGTTGGCAGGGACGGCTGGCCAAGTTCAGGGACCGGGTGAGGGAGACTTTCGAGCGGAGAGAGGAGGACGAGGGGGACGAGGAGTACGGTAGCGAGGAGAGCGAGTACACGCGAGGGAAGGGGAAGAAGCCGGAACGGGACCCGGTACCCCTCGCGACGGTTGCCGCGTCGATGGCAGCTTCGTTGCCTGTCGTCGTAGACGCCGAGGAACAGTCGGGCGACTCGGCTGAAGACCTCATGCTGCTCACTCGCAGGCTGATCGAGATCCGCTCGATCTTACTCAGCATTGGCGAGGAGGCGGGCTTGACGCTGCCGAGCATCGTTGTCATTGGCAGCCAGAGCAGCGGGAAGAGCAGTGTCCTCGAAGCGATTGTCGGGCGCGAGTTCTTGCCCAAGTGCGTCGCGACGTCTCTCCTGAAAGGTTCCGTAGCTGACGCCGCGTTGCAGGGGCGACAACATGGTCACGCGGCGACCGATCGAACTCACCCTCGTTCATACGCCTGCGACACCCTCGAACCCGCGTCCATCCACTTTTGCCGAGTTTCCCTCGCTCGGTCCCGGCCACATTACCGACTTTTCCATCGTCCAGCAAACCCTCGTCGACCTCAACCTCTCCGTTCCCGCCGCCGAATGCGTCTCCGACTCGCCCATCCAGCTTCGCATCCACTCCCCGCACGTCCCCGACCTCAGCCTCGTCGACTTGCCCGGCTACGTCCAAGTTGCAAGCATGGACCAGCCTGAAGAGCTCAAGGACAAGATTGCCGCCTTGTGCGACAAGTACATTCGCTCGCCCAACATCATCCTTGCCGTCTGCGCCGCCGACGTGGATCTCGCGAACTCTCCCGCATTGCGGGCAGCGAAAAAGGTCGACCCACTTGGCATGCGCACGATCGGCGTCGTCACCAAGATGGACTTGATCGAGCCCGCCCAAGGCGCGGCCGTCTTGTCCAACAACCGGTACCCTCTCGCGCTCGGCTACGTCGGCGTCGTCTGCCGCGCAGCGAAGCATCACTCGCGGTCGCTACTCAAACGGTCGAACCCGGCGGACGAGGAAGGCAGCTTGATCGGTCCGATCAGGCAGCAGGAGGAGACGTTCTTTGGCGGGAACGCGGACGAGTTCTCGCGCGAGGGCATCCTCGTCGGAACCGACACGCTCAAGAAGCGACTCATGCATGTCCTCGAAGAGTCGATGGCATCCTCGCTGCACACGATCTCGAATGCCGTCGCGCTCGAACTCGAGGAGGCGACCTACCAGTTCAAGGTGCAGTACAACGACCGCGCCATCTCTGCCGAGTCGTACGTCGCCGAGACGCTCGATCTCCTCAAGGCCAAGATCGGCATGCTCGGAAAGAGCTTGACGAAGAAGGACGTGCGGAGACTGCTCAAGTCGTTCCTTGACGAGCAAGTCCTCGACCTCCTCGCTTCGCAGTATTGGAGCGACCCGCGAACGCCCGAACTTGGTACACTCGCCAACGACCGCTCCGTCAGTCCGGAAGACCTCGACGTCTATTGGCAGCGGAAACTCGACGCGCTCGCGTCATCCTTGACCAAGTCGGGAGTTGGCCGCGCATCGACGCAGCTCGTCGTCGACGCCATCCGCGCTCGACTCGCTACTCTCGCTGCTGAAGAACCCCTCATCTACCACCCCGATGCTGCCGAGCGAATCAACGCGACGGCCGACGCCATCCTCCGCGAGCGCTTCACTCTTACGAGCGACCAGGTTGAGAACTCGGTCAAGCCGTTCAAGTACGAGGTTGAGGTCGATCCGGCAGAGTGGGAGGCGGGACGTCAGCAGTCGGTTGAGCTTTTGCAGCGCGAGCTGAGCATGTGCGATGCGGCGCTGTCGAAGATCAGGGATGCGGTCGGCGGGCGGAAGTTGCGCGGCGCGATGGAGTATGTCGGCGAGCTCGAGGAGAAGGAGCGGAGAAGGCGGGAGCGGAGACGGGAGGCGCGGCTGGCGGGACAGGAAGACTGGGCGGACGAGAACGAGGATCTCGCCGACCCGAACCGACCAGCGTTTAACCCGGCTCTCCTCGCCAAAGGTGCGTCCCGTTGGCGCCCTTCGCCTTTGCCCGCGCTCACGACTTGCTCTACAGCCCGCGAAGCCATGTTCCTCTCGTCGCGCTCCTCCATCCTTCGCCTCCGACTGCTCGCGCTCAAGTCTCGACGGTGCAAGACGGGACCTGAACAGAAGGCATTCTGCCCTGAAGCGTTCCTCAACATCGTCGCCGACAAGCTATCGAGCACGGCAGTGCAGTTCATCAACGTGAGTCTCGGCCGGAAGAGGCGAGGATCCGTCTTTGCTCCTGATCCTGCCAGGGTCTGCTCTCGGTCTCTGGATCGTTCTCCCTTGTCCGGGAGCGCTGATCACTCCTGTCGTCGGCAGATTGAGCTGCTCGTCGAGTTCTTCTACCAAGTCTGTCCCTTTTGCTTCTCTCCCCACGTCGTACTCTTGCTCACACCGCTCCCTCTTCCGCCTCTCTCAGTTCCCTCGAGACCTCGATACTCGCCTCTCGCATGACTTGGATCGCGCCGAAATCGTTCGCTTCGCTAGGGAGAACCCGGTCATCTCTCGACACCTCGCCCTTCAAGAGCGCAAGGAGAAGCTCGAACTCGTACGTCCGGCTCGCCTCTTACCTCTCCTCCGTCTCCCCTTTCCGCTGATGATCACGTGCGTTGCTCAGGTTGCCGAGAAGCTCGACAGCCTCGTCAAGCTCCAGCGGGACAAGGCGCAGCAGCAGCATCCCCAACGACGGCAAGATGGCCGCCGTGGTCTCTTCGGCATGTTTTGAACGCCCCCATCAACGCGCCGTCGCACCGCTAAGCGCTTCCTTTCCACGACTTGCGCGCCTTCCGAGTCTTCCGCTTCTCCGCTTTCGCTCGCCGTCGTCGTGCCGTGTATCGCTGCCGTCGTTTCGTCCGTTTGCAGTCACTCCGTCGTTGTAGAACAGCTATCAGCAATCAGATCACGCCTTTCGCTCCCGCCGTCCCCGCTCAAGCAGCGAAAAACTGGCCCGATGGTCGGTTGCAAGGACAGGCGGACGCCGGTTGAGTCGTTCGACTGCGGCATAGGCCGAAGCTACGGCTCGCCGTCGGTTCGGTACCGTAATCTACAGAGCGAAACAGGGTGGTTCGGGCGACGCAAGATGCCCAGAGGCGACGCATGAACGGCGACCGAGACTGCAGCCGACCCAAGGGGTCAGGGACAGATTGCCCAAAATTGCTGATCGACATGGTTTGCGCACTGTGGTTGGCTGATGAAGCTTTTCATTGTGGCAGGCACGCCAGTGGATGCGGTCGAAGGGTCCTCCTTCCGTCGAACGACGTCCCTTCCTCGTCTCCGCTTCGGAAGCGACTGCAGTCGGTCGACGATGTGGGGATCGCACTCGCTCTTCAGTCTGCGTTGGACCGCACTTCTGCGCTCTCCCTCCTTTCCCACACATCCTTCGTCGTCGTCGCTGTCCTCCCGTCGTCGACTTACACCCATCCCTCCCAAGCATGCTCGCTTCTGCCGCTCTACTCGCCCTCGCCGGCGCCGCCAGCGTCTCTGCCATCGCCGTTCCCAATGGCGAAATTGCCCGCCTCAAGCGTGACTACATCCGCACCCTCAGCGAGCGTTCGAAGCTCGCCAAGCGCCAGTCCGTCACTTCCGGTGGTGCGTTCGCCTTCCTCCATCCCTTCGACCGTCTCGCGTCTCGGCATCGTCAACGGTGGGTCACCAGACAGTCGAGGACCTGTACTGACTATGCCTTCGCTTCGACAGCTAACGACGTTACCGTCCTCAACTTTGCGCTCACGCTCGAGCACCTCGAGGCCAAGTTCTACCACGATGGTGAGTTGGTTCAGCATCTATGCACGAAAGGCTTAAGGTCGGCTCGCGGCGGGCCCCGGCGACGAACTAGCGACAGGACTTTGGGAAGGCCATTTGCTGACACCGTCGCTCCTACGCAGCCCTGCAGAAGTTCAATCAGTCAGCGTTCGACCAGGCTGGCTACTCGGGCCTCTACCCTGTCCTCCAGCAGGTCGCCAGTGACGAGCAGAACCACGTCGATTTCCTCACCTCCGCCCTCTCTGCTGCTGGCGCAACTCCCGTCCAGGCTGTGCGTCGTACTCATCTCTGCCCTACACGAGCGAGTGGCGATGTACTGACAAGTCATTTGTCGCTGGCAGTGCAACTACACCTTCCCCTACACCGACATCCCCTCCTTCCTCGGCCTCTCGCAGGTCTTCGAGGGTGTCGGTGTGAGCGCCTACCTCGGCGCGGCCGGCTCGATCAATGACACTTCGTACTTGACCGCTGCCGGCTCGATCCTGACCGTCGAGGCCCGCCACAACGCTTTCATTCGCTACGTCAATGCCTACACCCCCTTCCCCCAGCCCGAGGACACCCCGCAGTCGGCGTCCAACGTGGTCACCCTCGTCACTCCCTTCTTCACGTCGTGCCCGTCCGGCTCGGCACCCGCCATCCAGGGCCACCCCGCCCTCAACGTCACTAGCAAGAACTTCACCATGGGCGCCGAGCTCATGATCGCTCCTACCAACTCGTCGGCGGTCAACACCAACAACGGACAGCTCTACTGTGGCTTCGCGTCGGGTCTCGCTGCTGGCTTCTCGACCTGGAACAACGGCGCTTGCATGATCCCCAGCCAGAACATTTCTAGCCAAGGTCAAACTTACGTCGTCCTGACCACTGGCCCGTCGCTCGACGACAAGTCGACCGTCGCGGGACCTGCGATCATCGACTTGTCTGTCCAGGTGCGTTTGGAAGACGAAGCGTCGAAGTGACGAGCAAGCGAACTTACGGCTTTTCTTCCCGCAGAACGTCACCGTCACCCTCCCCTCGCACAACTCGACGTCGTCTGGCTCGAGCTCTGGCTCCGGCTCGTCGTCGGGATCTGGCTCGGCCGGTTCGTCGTCCACCAAGACCAGTGGCGCCGCGACCGTCAAGATGAGCTTTGCCGGTGCTGCCGCCGCAGTCCTCGGCGCGGCTGTCTTGATGGCTTGAGCGTCTGCTTTCGGTTTCGGAGCAGGCTGGTGACCTGCCTCTGTCAAAGACCGCAACGGCAAGAAGAAGGACAAGCAGTACTAGGGCGTCGTTGCTCGAGAAGTCCTTTCTTTCTGTTCACTTTCTTCTCGTACCACTTGCATCTTTCGAGAATACGCGTCACTCGTCCTGGATCCGCGCTCCCATTCCCTCAACCGTATCTATTTCCTTCCTTCGCGTGCTCGAACGTAATTTCGCACATGACCTGCAAATTTCGTGCCATCCTGCCACCCGTCCTCGCCCTCTACCTCGGCGAGAAAACGATACTCAGCTCGCGTGAGCTCGTCGTCTTCGACCTCGGCGAAAGTCTCCATCTCGCGCTGCCTCCGCCTCTTCCGCTGCGTCCCGTCACCCGTCATCCCGCTTCCCTCATGGCTCGTCTCTTGCTCGTCAGCCTCGACGCAAACCTTGTACCATGCAGTCGAATCGCGGCCGATTTCTTCCATCGTGCGACGCGTGAGGAGCGAGCGGTCGCGCGGGATGTCAAGGTTCTCAGTCGAGGCGAGCGACTTTGACTTGGCGTGTAGGTTCAAGAGCCACTGCAATAGCAGCATGAGCCGAAACGAAGCGCCAGAGGAGAGAGAAGGCGGGCGCACGGTACGATGCGCTTCGAGCTTGCCTGTATACTTTGATCTGAGGGTAGCGGCCCACGTCAGCACGGTTACCGTCGCTGACAGCACGCTACGCACACGTTGTGCTTCACCTCGTCCGAGCCGTGGACGAAGGATAGACGGAGACCTTGGTAGCGCTCGCCGTTCTGCGACAAGAACCGTCAGTCAAGGTCCAGCGAATACGATGACGGACGCACGAGCTCGAGAACAAAGCCGTGACGCTTGCCATCGTCGCGCGGTGCCGGCTGACGAGGCCAGCATCCGACCGCGGGAGTCTCAAGGTTGACACAGCGGTGCCAGGCTGGACAGCCCTGGGGTGAGTTGCTGCTCAACCACAGTGCAGCGAGAACGAGCGCACCGTCGCGGAACAGATGTTCCTGGTAGTCGTCTGCTTCGACGGGCATGGCGTCCTCGTCCGTCGTTTCGGCGTCGTCGATGCCCCCCGAGCGAGTTTTCTCGTCCTGGCGCTCTGCTCGCCTTGACTTGAAAATCTGCAAGTATAGATGAATAGAATGAGCCCTGCAACAAAGCGTAGTGGGCGCATTGAGCTCGCTTTATAAGTGCCGACGTCCCAGACGCCCGTTATATTCGGCCCGTTAGGGTCACGGCCTTCGAAGAGGGAGTAGTTGATGGGGTGTGGGTTCGTCTCGATGGCTTGGCGGCGGGCCTGCTTCGTCGGATCGGCGAGGGTCGCTGGGACTGCCCAGGACGTGGTCGCGCCGTCGAGCTGAACGCGCAAGTCGTAATGATTCCTCGTAGCCCAGTGATTTTGGACGATGTAGAAGTTGCGCTTCGAGAGCTGCGCAAGCACCAGGATGAGGCGAGACTTGGCAAGAGAGCGAGGAGGTAACGAACAGCCGGGTAGCGGGCAAACCACTCCTCAATCTCCTTCGCCGTCGCGAAGGGCGTCTGGAAATCCTCCGCCTTGTATCGCCTGACCTTCTGCCGCTTCTTGGGCCTCGCTTCGAGTTCCTCCTCCGCTCTCCTCTTCGCCTCGACCTGGGCAGCCTGGAAAGCAGCGGGTGACATGTAGCCGAATTTCCGCTGGCTCAGCACGCGGGAGTCGACCATTCTTGCGGTACTGACGGGCAGCACGGGCTCGTTCAGCTTGTGAGCGAGTGATGGGGTTAGGCGAAGCCTGTGTGGGGAGGTGGTTGGACTTGAACTCTTCCCTCTGACTCGCTCTCCTGCTGACTTGCTCATTTGAACGCCCGGAACAGCTTCAGACACCGGCTAGCTCGTCCCTCAGCTTTGTCCGCCCTCCCCTCGCCCTTCCATCCCCATTCTCATCCTCATCAGTTAACGGGGCGGGACACACACCGGCAGAGACGACAGCACGATGTGAGTACGCAGGGAGCACGCAATTCCATGAGTGACGCTGACTCGAGACTATGCAGGTCGAAAGCGCCGGCAACGAGCGATTCCCTCGGTGCTCACCCCCCTCTTGGAGTCGGGAATCCCGAATCAACTTCGCCGTCACCAGCTCCGTCGCCCGGACTGAGACGGGCTCTCCTCTCGAAACTGCCGGTGAAGCACCTCGCGCGAATTCCGAAGGCAGCAGCGGCGGGTCCCCGCCGGCTCAAGCAGCTGGGCAGCAGGGCTCAACGAAGGGATGCGCTCTTCCGTCCACTCGAAGAAGGGGCTGAGCCGCTCGGAACGCTCGTCGTCAGGGTGCATGCAGGGAGGAATCTTGTGGCGAAAGACAAGAACGGATTGAGCGATCCTTACCTCGTCATGCGCTTCGGTCCGCACAGGGTGCGTTGCTTGGCGGGCCTTCTGCGCTCTTTCCGCCCCCTGACATAGACGCATCACACAGGTAACCAGTCCGATCGTACCAAAGACGCTTAACCCGGTGTGGGCCGCAGGCGGAGAGACAGGTAGTCTAGAGGGAGTCGGCGGCGAAGCGAAACTCGAGCTCAAGCTCTTCGACTGCCTCGCCCTCGGCTACGAGCGCATCGAGATTGTCTGCTACGACAAGGACAGGCTCGGTAGCGAGTACATGGGCGAGCTGAATCTCGGATTGGAGGATTGGTGGGGCAGCGACGCGAAGAAGTGGAAAGACGAGAAGCCTCCGGTTGGCTTTCATGACATTGGAAACGAGGTGCGTTTCGTATCGGTCCTTACCGCCATTCGTTGCTCTGACTGTGCTCTGCGCCTCAGCCCATCTGGCACACCCTTCGCTCGTCCAGATCCCGCTCGAACGTCACCGGCCAGCTTCTCGTCCAAATTGGCTTCTTGCCGGCGTCGTCTACGTCGTCGTGCAAACTTTCGGAGAAAGATCACGAGCGCATCCTCGGCGCTCTTGGCCGCGTAGCCTCCGAGCTGGAGGGCGCGAGGCGTGCGAGTCGCGAGGAGCGGCTCTTCCTGGTCCCGCCAGTGAGTACTTGTTCATCACTCCTCTCAGCGACCTTGGTTGACGCTCTCTTTCGCACAGACCGACGGGCTCGGCACTCAGCCTGCCGACGAGGCATCTCCTCTCGGTACTGTCATCGACGATCCCGACTCGGAATCCTCCGACTCCGACGCCGATACCGCCTCCATCTCGACCGAGAATGACGACTCCGATACGGAAAACGCCTCGACAACGGGCGATGAGGACGTCCCGCTCGCGCGAGAGCCAGGCTACTTCGACCTGCCCGCCGATGCACAAGCCGCGACATCGCCTGCGTCGGAGGATGCGCTCACGGAGTCGCCTGCGCCGATACCTGACATCCGCGTCGAAGACCAGGCGCAGGCCTCTTCCAGCAGTTCTTCCTCCGCCAACGTTCCTATCCTTCCGCCCACTCCCAGTCGTCGCGGCCTGAGCCTCCCAGGCTTCGTCAAGCGTCGCTTCAGCAGCCAGAACATACTCTCGACCCTGACTCAGCCCTCCACTCCCGCTGCTGAATCCGACTTTGCGTCTACGACCGATGTCGACAGCGCTGCGACTGCCTCATCGTCGGTCGCAGCCGATACGAAGAAGCGCAGACGTTTTCCTCGTCGTCGAACGAGGGTGAACCCGGACGCGGGCACTGCGGACGGCATGGTCGAGATGAGCTTAGTGGCCGGCAGCGTTGGCCCTTCACCGGGCACAAAGCCCGGAAGGCGGAAAGGACGACGCCGCTCGAAGAAGACTGCGGAGGACAGCGCGACAGACGGAAAGAGGCGCAGGTCGCGCAGGTCGAGGAAGCAAGGCGGCGCCTTCACCCTCGCTCCGAACGACGGGATCGCCGGACTCGTCCAGATTGAGATCACAGGCGCGCAGGATCTGCCGCGCTTCAAGAACGCCTTCCGCACGTCTTACGACATGGACCCATTCGTCGTCATTGCTTTCGGGCACAAGATCTTCCGCACGAGGGTCATCCGCCACAGCCTTAACCCGGTCTGGGAGGAACGCCTTTACTTCCACGTCGGTGAGGCCGAGACGCACTGGACGATCGGCTTCACCGTATCGGACTGGGACAAAATCTCCGGCAATGACCATGTCGGCGACGTTGCGGTCCCGCTCGAGCAGCTTCTCGGCACAAGCATACAGCACGACGACCGTGGGATCTACCCTGCCGGCCCGGACGGCAAGCTCGTCGGCGACGACTTCCACGTGCACGAGCTTCCGCTTGTCCTCAGCGACAAGGATTTCCAAGGCCATAACTCGAAGCTCATCATTCGTGCCAAGTACACGCCGTACGCTGCCTTGCGCCAATCCCTCTGGCGCGTCTATGCAGCGCAGTACGACCTCGGCGGAACGGGCGAGCTCTCTTACGTCGAGCTGTTCTCGATGCTCGACTCACTCGGCTCGACTCTCACGAAGGAGACCCTCGAGACGTTCTTCACGCGCTTCGGCAAGACGCTCGACGACGAACTTTCGATGGAAGAGATCGTCATGTGTCTCGAAGACGAGGTAAAGAAGCCGAACGAGGAGCGGCGTCACGTCATCGAGAGCAACGATACCGGCGCCAGCACTCCCGCAGGACCAGGCGCAGGCTTCGCTTCCGGTTTCGCGCAGCCTGAACACTACCAGCCAGACGAGCTGAAGCAGACGGACCTCTCTTCCGACATGAAGACGATCCCTTGGTGAGTTGCTCGTTCTGCTCGCGGGACGTCCCACTGATGCCATCCGCCAACAGCGGCACCGAGATCGTCACCGACACGGAGGAGGGCAAGGTCATCACGGCCCCGGAACCGAAGGCATCGGTCAAGCCACCCTCTCCGCCGTCCCGTACCGACTCCGCCAACCCAGGGTCGTCCGACGAGGGCGACATTGAGCGTGTCGTCAACATCAAGGAGTGCCCGCTTTGCCGCAAGCCTCGCCTCAGTAACAAAGCCGAAGTCGACATTATCACACATCTCGGTGTCTGCGCTTCGACCGACCCGAGCAAGGTCAACCGCGTCCTCGTCACGAACTTCGTCACGGCGTCGCAGGCGCAGCGCAAGTTCCTCAACAAGGTCTTTGCCAAGGTTACGAAGGGTCAGTACGCCCTCGGTGCCGACTCGGCCAACATTATCGTGCAGGACCGTCAGACCGGCACGCTCCAAGAGGAGAAGATGGCCGTCTACGTCCGGCTAGGCATTCGCCTGATGTATAAGGGCATGAGCGGCAACATGGAGGGCGCTCGAAGTGCGTATTGCTGTCACTTCTCATACTTGCCTTCGACTTCGACTAACCTGATGCACTCGCAAGTCCGTCGCATGCTCGACTCACTGACGAAGAAGCAGGGGGCCAAATTCGACAGCCCGGCTTCGGCGCGAGAGATTGAACCCTTCATCCGCTTCCACAACCTGAACATGGTGAGCGTGCGGCACTTCCCTTTGAAGCGCTCTCTCGCTGACGGCAAGTCTGCCGCCAGAACGAGGTCCTCGATCCGCTTTCCTCCTTCAAGACGTTCAACGAGTTCTTCTACGTGCGCGTCTTCCTCGGAATCTTTCAGCGGCGGTTACTCACGATGGTTCACCCGCAGCGCAAGCTCAAGCCTGATGCACGACCAGTCGCCGATCCAGAGGACCCGCGCACGGTCGTATCGTGTGCCGATGTGCGTGACTCCTCTTCCGTTGTCGCTATTCTGCCGAGCTCACGGCGTCGCCATGCAGTGCCGCGCCATGTTTTTCCAGACCGTCGACGACGCGACCTCGATCTGGATCAAGGGCCGTGAGTTCACCGTCGGCCGCATGCTCGGTGACTACTACAAAAACAAAGCGTCCGATTACGAGGGCGGCAGCCTCGCCATCTTCCGCCTCGCTCCGCAAGACTACCACCGCTACCACAGCGTGAATCCCGCTCATGCTCAGTTGTCTGCTCCCCTCGCTGACGCTTGCTGCACTAAGCCTGTCGACGGCGTCATGGGCCACCACGACTACATCGCCGGACAGTACTATACCGGTGCGCGTCACGCGTCTGCACTTGTGCGGTCCCAAGCTGACTTTGCCGTTTCCCCGTCATTGCTAGTCAACCCGATGGGTCCGTCTTCAGCTCGTCGGCCAATCGAATGTGCCGTAACTGACGTTTTCGCTTGTAGCGATCCGTTCGAATGTGTCGGTCTACAGCGAGAACGTCCGCCTTGTCGCCTCGATCGACTCGCCCGTCTTCGGCGAAGTCATGAATGTGTGCGTTCTATCGCGGAGCCTGACTCCGAGCCTATGCTGACGCCCTCCTCTTTGTAGCTGGGTTGGCGCCATGATGGTGGCCTCAATCCACATGACGAAGCAGGAGGGCGAGCACGTCAAGCGGGGCGAAGAGGCGAGTCTGGGATTTTCTCTCTCCGCGCTCAACTGCTGACTTCCTCCGAATGCAGACCGGCTACTTTGCTTTCGGCGGAAGTACCATCGTCGTGCTCTTCAAGCCGAACACGGTCCAGTTCGACGCGGATTTGCTCAACAACTCGAAGAACTCGGTGCGTCCCTACCATCCTACCTCCCATGGCTTCAGCTGACTCGTACTTCGCAAAGATCGAGACGCTCATCCGCGTCGGCACCCGCATCGGCCGCGCAGTCGGGAAGTAGAGGACGGAGGGGAAGGAATCGCTTAGGCTTGGACAGACACTTTCGCATGGGTAAACCCCGCTTGCATCGCCATATATACTGCAACCTCGTTCAATCGTTTCAGTCAAGCATATCTACTTGGTCCACGATGCGTTCTCTTCGACCGCCCCTTTCTCCTTCCCCTCTCACCAATGTCCCTGCCGTCTCGCTGGCGAGATGAGGCACTCTCCCGCCCTATCCGAACAATAGTCCTAACTAGCGTTGCGTTGCGCTGCCTCACCAGTTTTCTCCTGCTCCTCGTCTTCTCCCTCGTTTCCTCCTTTGACGCATCCGCCGCAACCCTCTCGCACCCCGTCTCGCCTTATCTGCAGCCATTCGTGCGATGGGACGCCGTCTACTTTATCAACATCGCGCTCGAGGGGTACACGCACGAGCAGAAGGCGGCTTTTATGCCAGGTCTGCCCGGATTGATGAGGGCAGGCGGGGAGGGCATTCGCTGGCTGAGGGGCGGGAAGGGTGCGGCGAGCGTTGACGACATCGTACTGGCTGGATGGGCTGCTACTGCAGCCGCGACAACCGCGGCGGCGGTTGTACTTGACCGGTTTGCGTCCTTCCTCCTCCTATTGCTGTTAGGACTCTGCTAACGTTTCCTGCGCACAGTCTGACGGCCCGACTCTTCCCTCGACGACCAGCGTTTGCTTTGACGACGTCTCTTCTCTTCCTCCTCTCTCCAGGCCGACCAACCCTTCACGCGGTTCCGTACACGGAACCTTTCGCCGCCCTCTTCACCTTCCTTGGCATGCTCCTCTTCTACCAGAACAGCGACATGTTGGCAACGCTTGCGTGGGCACTGGGAACGAGCATGCGGGCGCAGGGAGTCGTGCTCGGCGTTGGATTCTTCGGGTGGAAATGGGTGTTGAGGCGAACTTGGAAGGGGAGCGCAAGGGGGCGACTACGGGTGCGGATACTTTCAAGCGATGTCTGGCGCGTCGCTTACACCGCTCGCATGCAGCGCCTGGCAACCGGCATCCCCATCTTCGTCGCTCTCTCGCTTCTCTCCTCGCTCCCGTTCCTCGCCTTCCAGCGCTACGTCTACACCCTGTTCTGCTCCAACCCGTCATCTCTGCGTCCTTGGTGCAACAAAGGACTCAGCCTCAGCTACGGCTGGATCCAGAGCGAGTACTGGTCCGCTCTACTTTCCTCACCCTGCTCTGGAGACTGTTCACAAGTCACATTCGCTCGCAGGGACGTCGGCTTGTTCCAATACTGGACGCTCTTGCAAATACCCAACTTCCTCCTCGCCGGGCCCGTCCTCGCCCTCTCGCTCGCCGCATCCTGCTCCTTCTACCGCGCTAATTTCGGCCTGACGCTCCGCTCGACCCTCCCTTTCCTGCCCATCGCCCCCGCGCACTCTTCGCCGCGCAAATCTGACCCCTCCGCTCCCTTCACCCACCCCTCTTCACCCTCCGAAACGCTCCTCCTCCTCCCACTAATCCACCTCCACACCCTCACTACCTTCCTCCTCCTCACCACCGCACACGTGCAAATCATCTTACGCGTATGCGCAACCAATCCAGTCGTGTGGTGGTACGCTGCCGAACTCGTTTCTTCGAAGGGAAGGAAGGGGTGTTGGGGAAGGAGGTGGGTCGGGTATTGTGTAGTCTGGGGCACTGTGGCGACGGGGTTGTGGGCTGTTTTCCTCCCTCCTGCTTGAACCACTCTCTTGCATATTTCAGTCTACGAGAGGGACGCCCGTCCCGTCGTCGTCGTCTTCGTCTTCGGTCCACGTCCGTCCACCAGCTCCAGAATCGTCCGCCCCTCTGCCTGTGATCCCAGGGACATGCACTTGATCCCCCTCGTAAACCGGATACGCGACGCAAAACGTCCCTTCTCTGCCTTCCTTCCCTTCCGCGCCGGAAGAGGAAGAGAGGACGAGCGCTTCGCCGTTGGAAGAGAAAGCGAGCGAGTGGGACGAGAAGTCGCCTCCTGTATCCTCTCACGGAGGACGTCAGGCCTTTTTCTTTCGGGAAGAGAGTCGAGGGGAAGGGAAAACAGGAGAGAGGGAAGGAGGAACGCACGCGTAGGGATCCCAACGCATTCCGCCACTCCCTTCTCTCCCTTCACCTTCTTCCCTCCTCCCAGAACGGGACTTTGCCACGTCCCGAACCCTTTTTCTCCGCTGACCCAGCAAAGGACTTCTGCTTCGCCTGAAGAGAAGGCGCGGGAGGGTTGCCAAGTCAGGTCGATTGTTGGTGCCGATGACGAGGGCGAGGAAGGGGAGGAGGGTGAGAGGTGGAGGATTGTATGTAGTGCGGGACGCGTCGGTGCTCCTTCTTCGTCATTGGCGGAAATGGAGGAAGAGGAGGCCAGGGCGAGGAGGGAAATAAAGTCGAATATCGCAATCACGTTCGGATACGCCGCTGACACCCGCCCTTCCTTGTCAGCCTTTCGGCGCCGAGAGAGGGAGAAGGAGGGCAAACCGTTGAGTACCGCAGCCCACCGCCCACTCTCACTCCATACGATCCGCTCTACGCCCATTCGAGGATGCGGCCGGGAAAAGTCGAGCGGGAGGGGGGCGAGTGAGTGAGGGAGCGAGACGCTTTCATCTACGGATGCGGCGCAAGGGGATTTAGTGAGGGAGGGAAAGAGGGAAGGGATGAGGGAACGGACAGGAAAGGATCCCGTGTCCTCGGGTGTTTGCAACCCAGTTCGCAGGTTCGCGCCAAACATTCTGACAACCCAACACCCACTGATCAGCCCCTATCTCCTTCCTGCTCGAGTGAAGGGAGAGAAGGAACGCACCATACTCCCCGTCACCCGCTGGGGAACGCCCACCTCCGCCACCGCACACCACCCATGTCTACTCAAGACCCTCACCTTGCCGTCCCACCCTCCTAGCGCTAACCACTCGCCATCTCGACCCCAGGAGACGCAACGGATACCGAGTCCGACATAGTCTTTCGTCGAGCGTTCGAGGCGAAGGCGGTCTTTCCCTCCTCCTCCTTCTGCTGTTGATGAGCTTGCAGCCGAGTGAGGAGCAGGGGCGGGTTTCCGCGGGGCAGGGCGAGAGGAGGAAGGGGCAGGGGAAGGCGAGAGCGAGTCGTAAGGCGTGTACGTACCCAACAGATGGCCAGTCGGTGTAAAGACATGAACCGTATACTACATCTTTCCTCATCGTCAGCATCGGCTTCTTGTTCGAACGAGAGAGGCAGAAAAAGGTGAGGGAACGCACGTCGGTGATGGACGACCAGGCGGCGATGTACCGTCCGCAAGGAGACCATGCGAGATCTGCGAGGTCTGAGAGTGGGTCGGGAAGGGTGATGCTCTGCCCACGCCATCTCACAACCATCAGCATTGCGCCCTCGCCGGGTGCGGAGGGAAGACAGACCTTGACCAACGCCCATTCCCCCGCGCATGGAGATGAGCCAGAGCCAGTCGAGTAAACACCGATCACGTCCCGCGCTTGGTGTCGCTCGAGGACGGCTAGGAAGTTGCCGTCGGGGCGGAAGGAGTAGCCCGTGGAATCTGCTGCCGAAGACGAGGAGGGTGAGGGAGACTGTTTGGGAGAGAGGATGCGGAAGGGTGGAAGGGGAGGAGAGGGGGGGGAGGAGGAGGAGGAGGAGGAGGAGGAGGAGGAGGAGGAGGGAAGCGGAAAGAGGGAGAGGTAGAGCTACACGAAAGGGCGATGGGTCAGTGGAAGCGTGAAGAGGGAAGACTGGAGCGACCGCGCACATGGTGAGCTGCCCAAACCATCACGGTTGGGTTTCCCTCCTCGCCCATGCGTGCCCACCCCATCGCGACACACCCTTCATTGCCCACCTCTATCCTCGCCACCTCACCGTCCCTCGTCGGATCGACCACCCACGCATGGCGCTGTTTCGCCGAGTAGACGAGAACGTAGTTTGGTGCTGAAGGGGAGGATGCGAAGGTTGTGAGCGGGTGAGGGAGTGCCGGGAGGGTCCATGAGCGGATTGGAGAGAGGGATGAGAGGGAACGGAGGACGAGGCGGTTGCGGTGGAGCGAGACGAGGTGCGGAGAGTGGGCGAGGACGAGGGTGTGAGAGTGTCGGTCTGCGGGGGTGTTGGTGAGTTCGCGCGGTGCGAGTGAGTGCATGTGAGCTTACAGAGCGGCGACAGTTCCCACGAGGTCATCGTCGCGCGGCGAGGGAGCGTGGTCGACGTCGTTTGCGAGGTTGAGTGAGATGAACGGCGACTTCGCTGCACGTGACCCATCCTCTCGCTCCCTCCTCCTTCGCTCCCTCACGCTTTTGGTAAATCGTACCAGGCTATCACGGACAAGTTCATCCTGTTGCCATTCCTCCAGCGCCCGTCCTAAGTGAGCTCCTCCTCGAGCCAGCCAGTCTCGTTCTCAACTTCTTTCGCCTTGTTCTCCACGCCCCTCTTCGCTCGCCAACGATCGGTTTGAGAGTCTAACTGTCCCTGGGAACGCCGGGAGACAAGAGCAGACGACTCGAGTAATGCAAATGAAGCTTCCTGAGGATAAGTAGCTGTTGGCGACGGTCGCCAGTCTGGCGTCACGCTCTTTGGTGATTGTAAAGGAAGTGCAACTGGCTGAAACTGGCCAGAAAGTGCTCAATGTCGAGGAGAGATCAAAGCAGGCGTTCCAAGATGGAATCCGCGATTTCGGCAGGTGTGACTGGCGATTCCATGCTCTTGTAGCTAGCACCGACTGTCAGCACGAGTCTACAAACGATAGACACGGCGCAGCCGTCCATTAGCGCCGCCATTTTCAGTCGTGGAAGCGGAGGAAAATGAGAAAAGATCCTGCGGGCGGAAGCGGATGCCACGCTCGGATCTGACAAGTTACCATGAGGGTACAGGACAGCGCAGAAGGCAGAGTATTCTGTTGGCTAGTTTGAGCAGAAGAAGCACCGAAGTTTGAGCAAGCGAGGATCTGGGGAAGGCGGACGAGGAGGCTGAGGGCAGGGCGGACGAGAGGCGGATGCGCGGGCTGATCTCAACTCACATCTGGCAGGAGTCAAGAGCGAACGCAAGGGCGGTCCACCCGGCTGCATGGACGGCGCAGCGGACGAGAGGGTGGCCAGGAGGGCGGGCGTCAACTTGGAGAGCGTGCAGAGCTTGAGCGGGCGGGTCCGAGGGGTTGCTGCTGACTAGAAAGGTAGATCTCAATGCAAGGAAGCTCGTTCTATAAGCGCAGCGTGTCGGAGCAAGAGACGAAGGAGGAGGAGAGGTACAAAGGCAGGGCGGAACTTTGGGAACGCCCCTCGCCAATCTCCCCGCCGAACGGCTGTACACGCTGTGACGGCTTACTTGTACGGTTGCTTGCCACGCCCAAGGTGTCCCGCAGACTTCTGCCTTGTCCGCGCAATCTGTTCGCTGCTGTCTTGTCGTGCCTCTCGCGCACTCCGCTGTCGAGCTCGCCTTCTTCACCCACCCGCGACTCGCCTGAGTCTGTCGCTAGAGTGAGCACACTCTCGCGGCACTGGCACACCGTCCGCCTGCCCTCCCGGACGCACGCACGCCCTCCCGCGGCAACCTTCCTCGACTCGCCGTCACCTCAATCCAAAACCCGCTCCTCTCACCCTCCCACCCGCTTCGCAGGACCATCGCAGCGCGCAACTCGTTCTCACCGGCACTCAAGGGGCAGGAGAACGCACAGGGACACACCGTGAGTCGAGCGATGATGGACCGCGAGCGGCGCGAGGCAGCAGAACTGATCAAGCTGCATTTCACCAGGTCGTCTTTCTCGAGGTGCTCGCGCGCGCGACGGAAGAGTGCACCTTCGAGTGAGGAGTAGAGACGAGGAACTATGGTTGGCGGAGAAGAGCCTGGTGGAGGGGACCATCCTCCGCCTCCCTCTGGTGCCGCCTCGCCAACACCGTCACCTTCGACTTCCACTTTGCACCGCCCGCATCCGCCGCCTTCCACCTCCTCCACGCGCCCCCGACCTTTTCCACCACGTCACACCTCCTCCTCCCACTCCCAGCACTCCTCCCAATCTCGAACACACCGCCTCCCGCCTCCTCTCGAACACTTCCTCTCCCTCTACCCGCACCCAGCCTTCGCACTCCGCGCTTCAGCACTCTACGACGCACTCGTCTCTCGCCGGAATCCGTATGCGCCTCAACCGACTTTCCCCGCGGGGAGGAGGGAGGCGAGCAGTGTTCCTGGGTATGGGGTTGATGCTACCGCACGAGCGAAAGAAGGAGGAGAGGAGGAGAGGAGTAGGAAGGGGAGCAAGTTGACTGCTCGAGAACAGTATGAAGGAGGAGTCGAGGAGTCGAGCAGCGGGAGTGAACGGGCGGACGAAGAGTTGAATGCGATGGCGGCTACGACGATGGCGGAAGGGAACGAGGGCGTGTCGAGTCCTACGGCTGTGCCGGGCGTCGACAAGAAGGACCTCCTGGCGCAATCAGCGGAAGTCGCCTCGGCCATCCCGCCTTCTTCCTCCGCTCGATCGACTCCCTCATCCGACTCGGCCTCTGCGTCAGCCTCGACAAGCACCGACTCTTCCGCAGCCGTCGCAGCCCGCGCATCTTCCGCCACCGGTACCGGTACGGGCTCAGGGACGGGCGGGACGGGCGGTGCTGGTTCTGCAACACCCTCAGGCGCACAATCGCGCCGCTCCGCCGACGCAGGATCGAACCCCCGCGCGCACGCTCGGGCCGAACGAATCCTCGCCGAGACGTTTGACGCGGGTCCGTCTTACTCGTCCAAGGACTCTAGGTCGAGCGGGGGGCGGAAACCGCTCGTCGCGTCGAGTTTGTTGGAAGGTGGAGCGCAGAAGAGTCATGATCCCTCCCGCACGGCTGAGGGAGCAGTCAAGGCTATGTATGAGCAACGCGCTCAGAGGGAGAAGGACGAGAAGGAGCATGAGGAGCGCGTGGCGGAATGCGAGGAGGCGCTGGAGAATGAAAGGAGAGAGAGGGAGAAGAGACAGTTCGAGGCGAGTGACTGGTCGAGTTGGAGGAGAGAGAGCGAGGATGGGCCAGAGGGCGCGGGTCGCGGAGCGCCGAGCGTCAGCGGGACCGCGTCGTCGAGTGGTGGCCCGGCCACTGCGCCGAGTGCATCCGCCACTTCGGGCGGCGGGACGGCGGCGAGTGGGTCTGGGTCTGGCGCGGGCGCGCAGGTTCGGTCCTCGCCTCGCAGACAAGGACTCGCGCTGAGGGACCTCCTCACGCCCGTCTGGCGCAACGGCAAGTGGAAGGAGATGATGGCCATCCGCGACGACGCCAAGAAGCGGCGCTCTTCCGTCCCTCAAATGTCGGCGCAGGAAGCAGGCGCCGGCGCACCGTTCGACAAGTCGACTTCGCATGGACCGGCGCCGAACGATCGCGAGGCGGTGGAGGGCGACGAGGAGGAGATCGAGCTCATTACGCTTTTGTCACGCGCAGACGCACAGGAGTGTCTCGCGATGCTTGTCAATGTCGTCGAGCCGCTGAACCCGTCGAGGCGCAGCGAGGAACAGAGACAGCGCGAGGTGCCCCTCGCCCAGCTGAACCACACCGTTCTTCTCGAACTCAACTTTCCCGAATCGAGCATCTACCGACACCCGCCCGGCTCGAGTTTTTCCCACCAACACTCGACGAACGATTTGTTGCAGAAACCGAGGGACGAGGCGGCGCCGAGCCAGGGCGTCCCGTCGGTGTATCAGACGATGCAGCGACGACAGTCGTCCGACCACCGAGTCCCGTCGTATGCGCCTGGGACACCTCTGGCCGTCCCGATCCTCCCTCGCAACCCGCCTTCAGATCGAACTATGCCCGTCTACTCCCCCGCGAACGCCTACCAGACGCCGCTCGCCTCTGCTTCCGATGTCGCAGCACGAAGCTCCGCCTCGTCTGCGACAGGTGTGGGCCTCGGTATCCCCAATCCGACTCACATCTCCGTCTCAACGACTGCCTCGACCTCCACATCAACCGCACCTAACGCTCCAGCGTCAAACCAGAACCCAGCCGTCCCGCCCGTGCACCACGGCGTCCAACAAGAAACGAATCTCCTCCGTCCGTTCCTCCAGCTCGTCGCGACGCTGCACGAAGACTCGGATCTCGTGATCATCACGAGTATTTTGGCGAATATGCCACTGCCTGTGACGCTTACGGGGTCGCCAGGGCAGAGGGATATAAAGAAGAGGGAGAAAGCGGGTAAAAGGGAGGAGAGGAAGGTGGCGAAGGAGGCGAAGCGAGAGGAGCGGGAGAAAGCGGAGTCGCGAGAGGCGGACAAGGACAAGGAGAAGGAGGAGCTGAGCGCGAAGGCTGAGCCGGTCCGCCCGCTGCCGCTTCCGCGAGGGTTGGCGGACGGTGAGAACGGAATCGATTCGTACGCGATGTCGGGGTCAGCTTCGCCTCAGCAGCCTTTGAGCAACAAGTCGACGCCGCCTACGACGTCCTCGCTGTTCCCGCAGGGGTACACGCCGTCGCGTCCTCCCCTCGCCCAGCGAGGCACTTCGTACTCGAGCACGTCAGGCGCCTCGTCGACCGGTTCGACCGTCGTTGGTCCAATTCTCGGCGCTCCGCCAGTCCCTCGACCCGTCCCGCCCCACACCTCGACCGACCTCTCGCACCCGCACAACCCGGACCAGCCCCTGCCCGCGACCTCTGCCGAACCGACTTACCACAGTCGTGGCTTGTCGGCTCCGCTCCAGACGCCCGCAATATCGGACGAGTTGAAGGAGTTGTGGGCCGACATGGATCGCAGCGGGACGTTCAAGAACGAGCCTCCCGTAGGTTTCGTCGAGGAGAAGGAGAGTCGCGCGGCAATTCGACGGCGAGGTGCGGGACCGGTCTCGGTCGCGAGTCAGCGCGAGTACGATAACGAGGTGCGGGAACGCAATTGGCAGCGCAGGGAGAGGAAGCGCGCGCGGGAAATGCAGCGGGAGAAGGACGACCGCAATCTGGGACGCGGCGAAGGCTTGAGCGAGCTTCAGGAGCTCGACGAGCCGAGCGAGTCTGAGCACGACCGCGAACGCGACCGTGACGAGGGCAAGGAGGATGAGGATGGCGTTCGTCGCTTTGATGAAGAATCGGAGGAGGACGATGGCGAGGATGATGGCGATCTCGACCGCCTGCGACGGCAGACCCGCACGGGCTCGACGAGCTCGGCGGGTTCGGCGCACGAGCGGGAAGAGGCGCAACGCGCTGCACAGGCGGATCATGAGCCGCCGCAAGAGATTGGACCGTCCCGATTCATCTCGCAGCAGCGGCCTCGCTCGCAGGACGCAGTCTCCGCGACGGGATCGCAGGCATCGAGCATCTCGTCCGCGTCTTCCCGCGCCTCTCGAGTCTTGACGAGCGTGCATCCACCTCGGCTCTCGGGCGACGCGGGCCTCGTCGTCCACGAGCTTCCCTCTGCCGCCGATATCTTCGGCCGCGCCAGTCACACCTTCGACGATCCTTTCCTCAACACGATTGCTCAGACGCCATGTGGACGCCTCATCATCTCGATCGACTGGTCTCACTCGACTCTCGGGCCGATCGCGACCTGGGGTGCAGAGATCCGCTCGCACATCATGTCGATGCTCGCGTCGCCGTTCCATACAGCCATCTGGCTCGGCGAGAACAGCGTCCTCCTGTACAATGACGCCTACTCGCGCATCCTCGGCCCGAGCAAGCACCCGGCCGCCATGGGCAAGATGGGCGCCGAAGGCTGGCAGGAAATTTGGGAAACGCTCGGCCCGCTGGCGGCGCAGGTCATGCTCGGCAAGACGACGAGCTTCTCCGATCACTGCAACTGTATCTACCGTAACGGCATGCTCGAGGAAACGTACATGACTTGGGCCTTCATGCCGGTGCGGGCGTCGGACGCCTCAATCATCGGCTACACGGTGCGTCCCCGTCGCTCACCTCGTCTTGCTCCGCGTACTGACCGCCTCTCCTGCGGACAGAACCCCTCCTTCGAGACGACTGCACGAGTTATTGCGGAGCGACGTTTGGGCACCCTTCGTGAGCTGTCGCAGCTCACGCAGCTTGCCAGAACGACCAAGGGTGCGTGATTCTCACCGCAAAGTGCCTCGCTGACCCTGCTGACGTTTCTTCCTCCCCGTAGATTTCTGCACGAAGGCCCTTCGCGGGATTTCAAGCAATCCGCTCGATCTTCCCTTCGCGATTCTTTACTCGTGCGACACGACTACGATCAATCCTGGTCGTCGCACCTCCTCAGAATCAAGCGGTCTCAAGCGCTCCTCAACCGAGTCGAGCGGTCTCAGGCAACCCTCCCAGTCGGGCGAGCCTACGCAGACGTCGACGGGCATCGACGGAACGTCGACGGTTGCGCGCGTCCACCTCACTATGCAGGGTGCAGTTGGCGTCCCGGAAGGCCACCCGTCCGCTCCCGCCGAAGTCGACGTCCTCATCGACACGCAGGTCAGCCAGGACAGCCGGGCCGGCAAGTCAAATGCCTCCTCTGCTTCGACGAATTCGACGAATGACGACAACTCGACGTCGACCGTCTGGCCGTTCGTCGAGGTGCTCCAGTCCCATCAGCCCATTTTCATCAGCGAGCTGGGCCAACGGTCGCAGGGTTTCGAACACCGCGGCTGGCCGGACGACGTCCACCGCGCCGTGGTCATTCCAATCTGTGTCGAGGGCTCATCTGTTCCCAAGGCGGTCCTCATCGTCGGCCTGAATCCTCGGCGACCGTGGAACTCGGTCTACGCCGTCTTCCTGAACCTCATCACTCGCACGCTCTCGACAGGCCTACTCGGCATCGAGGTTGCAGAGGAACAGGCGCGCAAGAGTCAGGAACTCGTCGAGCTGAACGATGCACGTCAAGCGTTCTTCTCGAACGTTTCGCACGAGCTGCGCACGCCGCTCACGCTCATCCTTGGTCCGCTCGAGGACGTCATGCACTCCAAGGCGACGAGGCTCGACCACAACGACCGCGAGAAGCTCGACGTCGTCCTCCGCAATGCTCACCGCCTCCTGAACATGGTCAATACGCTCCTCGACTTCAGCCGGCTCGAGAGCGGCAAGATGAACACCAAGTACCGCCCGACGCTTCTCGGCCCTCGAGTCGTCGAGCTGTCGAACCTCTTCCGAGCGGCGATCGAGCGCGGCGGCATCGAGTTCAGCATCGACGTCCAGCCGGACAAGTACGCCGAGTCGAACCCGTTCTACCTTTCCGACGAGATGCTCGACAAGATCATCCTCAACCTGCTGGGCAATAGCTTCAAGTATTGCTTAGCCGGGTGGATCAAGGTCAAGGTCCGATTCACATCGAGTGAGGGTTTGATTTCCATTTCAGACTCAGGAGTTGGCATCAAGGAAGAGGACCTTGAGACGATATTCGAGCGCTTTGCCCGCGTCGATTCGAGCGCGCGGTCGTTCGAAGGCACCGGCATCGGTCTCTCGCTTGTGCTCGAGCTCGTCAAAGCGCTCGGCGGCACTATCGACGTCGACTCGAAATTTGGAGCGGGTTCGACCTTCACGTGCGTGTGAATCGAAGGGTCTGCTCGGCGCCTTGACTAAACTTTCGTCTCACCTGGCAGTGTTCGACTACCGCGTGGGTATGCACACCTGCCGCAAGAAGCCATCGACCACGAGCCTTACGAATCGATGACCCTGCCTCCTCGCGCCGCGCAAAGCCTTGCCATCATCAACGACGCGGCCGCCTGGCGCACCGTGCCGAAGGACTCGCGCAAGGCGGACGGCGGAGAAGGCGGCATCGAACGGCGCGCCGACGCGGCCAAGTCGCCCTCCCCAACTCGCCGCGCTTCCGATCCCGAACCGGTTCCCAGCGTCTTCAACCTGGAGAAGCAATCGACGGTCTGCCTGGTCGTCGACGACAACGCTCAGCTTCGCGCTTTCATCAGCAACACGCTCTCGAAGATGTTCACGGTCGTCGAGGCGGCAGACGGACGCGAAGCCCTCGACTACGCCCTCAACCACCCAGTCTCGATCGTCGTCACGGACCTTGCGATGCCCGTCATGGGTGAGCAGATGCGCTCTCATCTCTCTTGGGGGCGAAGGCTGACTGGACTCTCTTCGCAGGCGGCCGCGAGCTGCTCGCTGCCCTTCGCAAGGACCCGAAGACTTCCCTCGTCCCGATCATCTTCCTTTCCGCCCAAGCCGGGTCTGAGGCTCGCGTCGATGCACTGCTACTCGGCGCGGATGATTACATCGTCAAGCCCTTCCAGGCACGGGAACTCATGGCCCGCGTTAACGTGCGTTCTCGCCTCTCCGCCTGCTTCGACGGATTTGACCCAGGCACGCACGCAGGTCCACCTCCAGCTCGGCCAGATGCGCAAGGAACTTGAGCGACGAGTGACGGAGCGCACGGCGGCGTTGCTCGAGAGCGAGAAGAAGCTGAAGGAGCTGGCCGACCAGCACCAGACGCTCGCCCTTGTCTCGCCCGTCGGCATCTTCCAGACCGACCGCGAGGGCAACATGGTCTTCGTCAACCCGCAGTTCTGCGTCATCTCGGGTCATCCTGAAGGCGTCCCTCACTCCGAATGGCGAAAGGACGTCTGGTCCGAAGACTTGCCGAGGGTCGAGAAGCTGTGGAACGACGCCATCTCGAACTGGGCGCCCGACAAGCATGCGTCGTTCGAGTATCGGTACAAAAAGGGCAACTGGGCACAGCTTGAGATCAGGTCCTTCGAGAAGGGATACATCGGGTCGATCGTGCGTCTCCGCTCTCTTGCCTCCTCGTCACCGTGTTGACGGTGACTCGCTGGCGCAGACCGACATCACCCATCAGAAGGAGGTCGAAGCGTTCCACGTGAGCGAGGTCGAGCAGCGAGCACGCGATGCGGAGGAGAATCGCAGGAACACGGAGATGTTCCTCGACATGGTACGTCGCCTTTCGTTCTCGATACGTATCGAGCCGTGTACTTACGCTTTCCGTAGTCGTCGCATGAGCTTCGGAACCCGCTCAGCGGTGTCTGGCAGAACGCCGAAGTGGTGGCGGTCTCGCTCGAGAAGATCACGCAGTGGCTCGACGACCTGCGCAACGGCGGCAAGATCCTCGACCCGCCGACGCTCGAGGAAATGCATGAGGAGATGCTGGAGAACCTCGACGCCATCGAGAGCATCCAGATCTGCGCAAGCCACCAGACCCGCATCGCCGACGACATTCTCAACGTCTCGAAGCTCAACATGGGCTTGCTCACCATCAACGTCGCGCCATTCGACCTCGTCGCCGCCGTCGGAGAAGTCGTCAAGACGTTCGAGGTAACCTCGCATCAGCAGCACATCCAGCTCAGCGTCCAGCGCGGCGACTCGCTCGACAAGCTCAAGGTCGACTGGATCGTCGCCGACTCGGGCCGCATCAAGCAGATCCTATACAACTTCGTGCGATGCTCTCCCTCCACAGGCAGACGGAGACCGAGACTAATCCTTCCCTTTCGCCTCACAGCTCACGAACGCCCTCAAGTATACAGCCGACTCGCAGCGCAAGGCTGTCACAGTCCATCTCGACGCTTTTGAGAAGGCGCCGCCGACACCCTCGAACGCCATGCGCATCGCTTCGACAGATCAGTCTCTCGAGCCGCCCCCCAATTGCGTCTGGTGCATCGTCGGCGTCGAAGACTCGGGCAAGGGCCTGACACCTGAGCAGCTGAAGCTGCTTTTCTCGCGCTTCAAGCAGGCGAACCCGAAGACGGACCAGTATGGCGGCTCAGGCCTTGGTCTCTACGTCTCGAAGAAACTTGTCGAGCTGCACCGCGGCTTCATCGGTGCGCATCTTCCCTTCGCGGTGTTCATGCCGCTGCTGACGCGAGGCGCACATAGAGGTCGCGTCTGAACCGGGCAAAGGCTCGACCTTCCGTTTCGCCATTCCCGCATCCCGCGCCCCTCGTTCCTCCTCCTCGTCCCTCTCGCCGCAACCTCACGGCCTAGCACTCGGTCCGAAGCGTCTCAAGCGACCAACAAGCTCGAGCGGCCGCCCGTCGACCGCTGCCATGCAAGCCCTCGCATCGGCCAGCGCGACTTCGCCTAGTCCGACACCGACGACCGGCTCGCACCCGTTAAGGGTCCTCGTTGCCGAAGACAACCTCATCAACCAGAAGGTCCTCTTCCGTCAGCTAAAAAATGCTGGCTACGAGGTCACGCTTGCGAGCAACGGCAACGAGGCGCTCAAGCACCTGGAGGAGGACATTGCGAAGGTCCGTACCACTCTTCTCACTCTTCGCTAGGCATTGGCTAACATCTTCTCGCACGCAGCCTCCGGCCGCCCAGTACGAGGTCCTCCTGCTCGACATCGAGATGCCCGAGAAGCGAGGCGACGAGGCCGCGCAGATCCTGCGGCAGTGGGAGAAGGACGGCAAGACGTCGCGCCGCTACCCGATCGTCGCTCTCACCGCCAACGCACGTGTTGCCCTCACCGACTCATATCTAGCCGCCGGATTCGACGACGTGAGTCCAGCCGCTCTCGCCTTTCCCCTCCCCCAAGCTGATCCCTCTCGCATGTCCCGCAGGTCATCACCAAACCCTACCAGCTCCAGGACCTTCTCGCTCGGATCCGCAACCTGGTTAGCCCGACACGACTGCACCAAGCGGCGTCGACTTGATTCCCCTGTGCTCCTCCTCTAGTTGTCGTTCTCTTCCGTTGCGTCTGTATGGTTCCGCCTGTCATCTTAGGTTGTCTGCTTCGTCGAGCATGCGTCTATACACGCCGGTAGCATCCCATTCGTTGTAACTCGCAGTCTCTGATGGCTCGATCCCGATCCCCTCGCATGCCGCATCATTGCCCTCGTCCCGCTCACGCTCGCATGCCGTTGGTGCCGTCTGACAGGATGCTCAAGCTGACACCGCACCACGCTACGCACTCTCTCTTGCCCGCAATCCGCTCGTTCGCCGATGCGCCCTCCTCGTTCCGCCCCGCCGACCTTAGGACGTGGTGCGCCCCCCCCCCCTTTCTTCGCGCTCGGGATGTTGCGCAAGGCTGACTGTGGCGTTCACACAGGTACCTCGACCCCAAAACAGACCCGCTGCACCCGGCGATCCTGTTCTGCACGGGAACCTCCGTGGTTGTCTGGGTGTTGTCCGAGATCACAGGCGCGTTCTCGCTTTCTTGCTGGATCATGGGAGGCCCTGCAAGGTTCAGCAGGCTGTAAGAGGGACTCCCGCAGTCGCACACTCGCCCAAACGCCCACTTCTTGCTCTCCGCCAGCATCCCCCGAATGACGTACTGAGCTATATACCACCTCACGCTCGCAGGCAATGTCTCGCAAGTCGACCGCCTGTGGACGACACTCCCACTCGTCTACTCGGCACATTTCACGCTCTGGCCGTACTGGTCAGGCCAGGTCGCCCATGTCGCTCAACTCGACCACCGGATGCTTCTCGTCTTCGCACTTCAATGCGCATGGAGTGCCCGGTTGACGTTCCAGTCTGCAAGGCGCGGCTTCCTTAACCCGTGAGTGCGAGGGCTGTGGAATACCAAGGGAAGGACGCCGCGAACTCACGCCTTTCCTCCCGCAGCCGCTCGGAGGACTACCGCTGGCCGCTCGTGCGCAAAGCGCTTCCCAAGCCGGCCTTCAAGCTCCTCAACCTCGTCTTCATCGCCTTCATTCAGAACTTTCTCCTACTCGCCGCCGAACTCCCGCAGTACCTCCTTCTCACGCACTGGCAGTCCTCGTCCGGCCACATCTCGACGCTCGCTAAGCTCAAGCCGCATCACGCATCGACGTCGACCGTCCCGCTCAACATTGCCGACGCTTTACTTGCCGTCACGTTCATCACGACGCTCGTGTACGAGATGCGAGCCGACAACCAGCAGCAGACGTTCCAGAACTTGAAGCACGGTGGTCTCGACAAGCAGAAGAAGGGACAGCCGATCACGGACAAGGAGAGGAAGGCGATCGAGCGGGGCTTTGTCGCCGAGGGACTATGGGCTTGGAGCAGGCACCCCAACTTTGCGTGCGAGCAGACGACCTGGTACATCCTTTACGCCTTCACCGTCTTGCCCTTCCTCCCGGCCACCCAGTCTTTTGCCTCGCACCCGATCTCGACTCTCCGCTACCTCCTCACGCCATCGTTTCTCCTCTCACACACGCAGAAGATCCTCCTCGGCCTCTCCGACTCGCTTCCCTCGCTCGATTCGGCCATTACCTCGATCCAGCACCCGCTCATCTACCTCCGTGCTCACTCGTCAGACCTGACGAACCACTCGTTCCTCCGCTCTGAGGCCGCAAAGGTCCATCTTGAGGCGCTCTCGGCGTGGGAAACCATCAAGGGCGACGAGGGGCACCTGTGGAACTACTCCATCATTGCGCCGCTCACGATGAGCGCGTTGTTCTTCTCGAGCACGATGTTGACGGAGCAGATTAGCGCGAAGAAATACCCGTGCGCCCGCTTCCCTGCCTGCCCGTATGTTCGATCGCTAACTTGCCTTGTCCGCAGCCTTTACAAGCAGTACCAGAAACGCGTCGCAAAGTTCTGGCCCGCCCTCACGCCGCTGAAAGGCCTCTACCTCACGCTTTCCGGTGGACGCAAGGACCGTGTCGAGCGCCAGATCTGGGGTGGAGGACTCGACAGCGGGCGTAAGATTAAGCAGACGTGAGGTGAAGGCCAATAGTTCAGGCAGGAATGAAGGAGGAAGCAGATTGGCTGGGGGAGGAGAGGACGAAGCGGAGGCGAGCAGTTGGCTCTCGTCGACGACTCGATCGGAAACACAATGTACAGATTCGTGTTGTGCTGCTCACTGGTCTAATTTGAGTGTGTGATTTCGTTACTCGCCTTGCAGTCGTTCTTTCGCTGGTTTCAGCTCTTCTTTGGCGGCGCTCGCTCGCTCCGCTCGCTTCCGTCGACTTGATGCCTGCTTCCTGGCTTTTTCTTCGCTCCCGGACAACCGGTCGCAGCGCTTTCTCGCTTTCACAGATTTGTGACGCACCTCGCCCGGCGAACTTGTCGCTTCTCCGCTTCGCTTTTCCCTCTGACGAACGCGCACGCCATGAACTCCCAACCTGCCGAGACGCTGAACCCCTACACGTGCCGCTGGCGCTACTGTACCGAAGCCTTCTCCTCATCAGCACAAGTGTGTGCTGTTCGGTTCGATCATTCTCCGTGCACGCGACATAGGCTCACCCGTCGCATGGCGTACAGCTGCGAGACCACGTTATGCGACACGTCGACGAGTCGGAACCGCAAAGGCCGCAGCTTGTGCCGACGCAAGCAGGCGAGGTCAGCGAGGAGGATCGGCCAGGTGCGTCGAGCGGCTGCTGTCGCTCTTGCTGACATTGACCGAGATCGACTGACTCCCTTTGACCGTGCAGCACCACACGGCGAGCAAAGCTTCCCTCAATTGCGGGAAGGAGCGGTTCTCGAACCAGCGGACGGGCATTAAAGTAGTGAAGCGTGTTCTTCTAGAATGCACACGAGTCGAGAAAGTTGGATCGCTCGACTAGCTTACGAGCAGGCAGCCGGGGAGTCTGTGCAGACGAACCTCACGGGGTCGAGAGTCTAGGAACGACCACTCCCTCCACTGATCCCGCAGCCACTGCTCGAACGACTTGTGACTCGGGGATTCCTTTCTCAAACTCGGAATGTCCGCCGAGTAGGCGACGTCGTGAGAACCATCGCATTATCTGCTTGGAGTCGTGCGAGAAGACGACCTCTGAGAGGTGGGCTGGCCGGATCTGTCAAGTCGCTCTTGACGACCTCGATGCCCTAGTCCTTGAGCCTCCGGGCGGCGGGTAAAGACGGGTTGCGCGGGCGGGAGCGGATACGAGGCGGATGAGGGAGAAGCTGGAGGGCGCGGACGACGTGTAATCGTTGCTTGCCGGTCGCGCCAACGACGAGCGTCACGGGGGAGAGGGCGGGCATAGTTGCTGATCGATGAGCAGAATGTGGGTGCTGAAGAGTCAAGAGCTGTGCGTGAAGGAAAGAAGTACCGGGCAGTAGCTCGTCTGATCTGTATAAAGCGACAGATACACTGTCATCCTGAGTAAGCGAGTCTGTGGCGAGTTCAGCTTGCTATTGAACTTCTCTGCGAGCATCATCAAGCAGTCCATGCAATTCCGTGCCATGTGAAGCCTGTCGAGAGGATTGGCAGGACAGGAGGGAGAAGAGGAAGTCGTTGGTTGCCGTCCTCATGGGCTTGGGGTTGTCCAGGGGGAAAGCCCGTTTTGCGAGTGTCCCTCGTCCGTCCTACCAACCACACGCCGCACCACTCGCCCGCTCTACCGGCTTCTCCCCTCCAGTTGATGAGGATTCGAGGAGGGCGAGTGGGGAGTGCCGACGCGCTGAATGAAGGCGAGGCGGAGTTGAATAAGCCATGTAGTCCTGCGCACGCAGCTACAAGGTCTTCAGCGGCGCTCAGGGCGGCGAGAGTGAGCAGTCGAGATCAGCCCCACGTCGTCCCCTCCTTGCCTCTTCCACACCGGCTCGACTGCTTGCTGAGCGGTCCAATCCGTCTGCGACGCTTATTACTGACGCAGTGACCTCGGCTCTTGAGAAAACAGCGACTTGGGCGCCTCTCCCGCGCTCCCTCGCCTCGACTCGCCGTTCTCGACTTTCACCGACCGGACCCTAGAGCGCAACGCCTTGTACCTTCGTGGGGGGCACTTGGACCATTCAGAACAAATGTATTGCTCTGGCTGTCGCGGCGTTTCGCCTCTGCTTGATGCGGGCAACCGCCGCGGACCCTCAGTCTGCGAAACTTGTCTCGAGTTCCTCGCCGAGCTTCTCCTCTTCCGCCGCCTCTCTGAACCCACCACATTCTCAGCTTTGGTCGCCATGGCCCACCTCGCGGCGCATCCGACACCAGCTGACGACCTGCCACTCTTCGCGCGTGGCAGTCCTCCCGCACAACTCCGCACAGTTCCCTTCCTCGACTCGAACGCACCGTTTCCAGCCTTGTCGAGTGTCGAAGTCGACGCGGATCTCCTCGTCCGAGCGATGGGGGCGCATTGCTTCCTCCAATGGGTGATCAAGCGTGCCGAGGACTTCTCTCAGCCGATCGGCGCTTCGTGGCACCGGTGGACGCTGCAAATGTGCGATTCTACAGACACGACCATTCGGCGCCTAGCTTCAGATGTGTTTTCGGATCGCGACGTGATGGAGATTAGCCAAGTGAGTTTACCGCTCGTTCGTTTTCCCGTTGGAGATCAGCACATGGCTCACGCTTGACGTCGTCATGACCTCGGCGCCGCACTTCCTCCCGTCCTCAACGAGGACGACGGACAAGAATTGGCAGTGCGAAGCATTCTTCACCTTCAAGCAGCCGAGAGCTGATGGAACTTTGCGCTGTAGGGCTTTCAGGACGCTCTGACGCAGCTCGAAGTTCGCTACCGACACCCTTCCCAGCTCGTGGGCCGACTGTGTGGACTTTCGTCCGCGGCGAAGGACGCATTCTTTGCAGCAGATGCACTGTGTTGAGACTCGGCTGCCCGGTGAACCACGGGTGAGCCCCGCTTGTGCTTCCGTCTGCCTGTCACCGTTCTTCAGGTGTCGCTGATGCGTGGACATCGTTCGTCACAGCCCGCGCCTGAGCGCCTCCTCGCCAACGCCGAGTTGGGTGGGCGCTACCTCCGACTGTTGATGCACTTTCACGGCGCCGTCGTGCTGCACCCGGCTCATGTCGTCAACCAGGAGCATGTCAGAACTGCAGAACGCCATACCGTTCACGTTCTTCGCCTTCCTCCCGCTGGACCTCATCGACGCCCTGGCAAAGCAGGCTGCTCGCCCTCGCGGTCCTGACAAATAGGTACATCGAGCCTCTTCTGCAAGAGACTTCAGGTAACACCCATTTCAGGCGTGAGCTGAGCATTTCGCTATTCTTCGCAGCCGCATGCAGAGTCCATCTTTCGCTACGCCCGGTCCTCGACGTCTACGCCCTCCAACTCGACTCGGTCATTGCCCTTTACCAACTCGACGTCACCAGGCGCAGGAAACTCGAGGCCTGGCGCCGCGAAGACCTCGAGCACCACGCGCAGCAACCAACATGGTCGAGAGCCGAAATGCACTACGACGCACGGAAACGCGTGACATGGCCTCTTTGGCGCCCGTACAAAGGGATTTGGAAGCGTGTCATCATGGTGGCGCGTTCTCTCGACGACTGGAAACGGCTGGACGACGCGCCCGAGTCGAGCTTGTCAAGGAGTACTGCATGACGGAGATGCTGCCGCACATCGCCGACAGCATGATGCGTTTCCCTCCTCACTCCATGCCTTCCTCAGCGGTCGCGGTCGCGGTCGAATGCAGACTGAAGAGGGCTGTACACGACCGCTGCAGCTTCTCATTCGCTCGCCAGTCAACGAAACTGTACGTCTGAAATGTAAAACTTTTTTCAGCCTCTCTCGCCTTCGCCAACACTTTACTCTTGCTGTGACAGGCCCACGTCCCGACGTGCACTCCGTCCCTCTCGCGTATGTCCCTTCGTGCCGCGCGTCGGTACGGTACGGGACGACTCAGGCGTTGCGTGCGTGGGCGGCAAGCAGGTCGTTCAAGGGCTTCCTAGGCGGTTTTTGACTTTCCCCCCCAGCCAGAGATACCAATCCTTGGCTTAAAGACGGCTCAGACCCGATTAAAGACTGGCATCACTTGCTCTGTTACTTTTCTCACCAAACTCTCTCTGGTGTGAGCTAGAGAACGACCTTTCATGAAAAGGATGGCGAGACCTGACCTTCCGCCACGCACCAAACCGCACAAGCGCACAGCCTTCTTCCATCACCACCACCACGACGCCTACCCCTCACTTGGCTCAGCTCCCCAAGCGCTTCAACCTCGCCTCGGCCGCCCTCGCCCTCTCCTCCCTCATGACCCTGATCCTCTGTTCTTCAGTCAACCCCGCCCTCTCGCGCTCCCTAACTGGCTGTGGAGGTCCACCACCAAGCCTCTTCGGCCCAGTCGCTCCCGCCGTCGACGAAGCGGCAGGCTCGATCGCCTCGTCCCTCATCCCGTCTTCCTCCTCCCTCCTCCTCTCCTCTCTCTCTTCTCTCTCCTTCTCCCTCTCCTTCTCCCTCTCCCTCAAACGCGCACGCTTCTCCTCCTCCCTCCTCTCTCTCTCCCTCTCAACCTCCTCATCCAATGCACTCGGCACCCGTCCCGTGCGACTCCAATCCCACTTTGTCGGTTCGCGGTGCGAGGCGAAACGGAATTCGTTGCGTGTCGGACGGTTGGTCGAGAGGTCGTATGCTGCCTTGCTCGTCGAGGCGGCGCAAGGAGGAGAGGAGGGGCCAGGAGGTGGGTAAGGGTAGGGACAGGCGTTGAAGGGCGGGTCGAGGAACAGCCTTACGAGCGCCGGCTGTCCCGCCGCAGCCGCGAGGTGAAGGAGTGTCGGTGATGCGCGCGATTCGGGCATCCATTCTGGCAAGACACCCCACCAGTCGTCGGCTGAGGGAGAGGGAGAAGGCGAGCGGGAGAGGGCGAGCTCGTCGCCGTATTTCGAGAGGAACGTGCGGGTCGAGTCGAGGCGTCCTTTGCGGACCATCTCGACGAGACGAGTCCAGCGATCGCGAACGAGTTCTTCTTTCTTCGTCAACTTTGGGACGTCGTCGACTTTCTCCTCCTTCTCCTTCTCCTTGCGCTCGTCCTTCTTCGCCGCCACAGGAGCGGGGGGCGCAATGCTCTTGAGGTACTCGCGGTCGAGTACCTCCAACTCGTCCCTCGTCAAATGGCCCACCTTGACCCTCGTCAACTCGGCCCAACACCTCCCCAACTCACTCAGGGTCGGGCGCTTGGTGGGGAACCCGAAGCCCCTGATGCGAGGATCGGTACGAGTGAGGGGGGAGGACGGGAAGAAGAAGGTTTTGTGGGAGGACTTTGACGCGCGGAGGAAGATTAGCGAGGAGGTGTGGAGGTGATGGGACCAGGAAGTGAGGAGGGCGCCGACTTCCTGCGAGTGCGTTCACGCAGAGAGCGTGTCAGCTCGCCCTGCGTACCCGTCCACCTCGGACCGCGAGAACGCCAACAGAGGGGAGAGAGACGGAGAGCGAAAGACGCACGTCGTTGAGCATCGCCTCGTTGTGTCGACGGATCTGCGCACCCGCGCTCTTGGCCTTTCCATTCGCCGCGTCGTTCGCGCCTTGTCCACCTCCTTGTTTCCTCCGGGCTGTTTCAACCCAACCCGACCCGACCCGACCCACGAGCTCATCAGCGTCTTGCCCGGGTCGAGAGAAGGAGGAGAGAGAGAGAGAGAGAGGAGAGAGAAGGGCGAGGTTGGACGCACTGGTGTACCGATGAAACGTCTTGGACTCCAACACGACGACCTCTCTCTCCTTTGCCTTGCCTCCCTTGCCCGTACTGACCATCCTCGGCCTCAAGCTGATGACCCACCCGGCAAAGTGTCCGCCACCAAACATCAGCATTGTCCACTTCTTCTCTTCGTCTTCTTCCCCTCGCGGCTTGTCAGGCAACTGCAGCGCCTTGAGTTCCGCGAGGACAGAGGCGCCTTCTTCGGAAGAAGGGAGGAGCCTCTTGCGTGCTCCTGCAGCAGGGAGGGCGGCGCGGTGGATCCCGTACTGGGTTTCGAGTCCCTCGGGGGTCCGAGGGGCGTCGAACCATTGCAGTGGGGACTTTGGGCCTGAGAGGAGGGTCGAGTCGAGGTCTTGTTCTGCGTCGACGTCGGCGGGGGAGCGGGAGAGGGACTGTTTCGCGAGGAGGCGGGAAAGGGAGGGGTCTGTTGAGGAAGTTGGGAAGCGAGAGGAGGAGGAGGAGGGAGAGGACGAGTCGGAGTCGGAGAAGGAAGAGGAGGAGGAGGTGTCGGAGCCCGAGATCGAGTCGGACAAGTCTGCGGGCGCACGAGTACGAGTGCGTCTCGCTCAGAGACTTGTGTCGCTGCCGCCAAGACGGACCGGAACAGAGGAGGGAGGCGGGCGCACCCTCGACGAGCTGATTGAACGCGTGCTCGCTGACGGGTGTCGGTTTCCCCTGCAGCTTGAGCTTGACGTTGTACCTGTACCAGTCGGTCCTGTAGTGCTGCTTCAACTCGTGGAGCGAGTCGAACGACGCGCCGGTGAGTGCGCAGGTGTACGCTCCCGTTCGAGGGCGTTTGCCGTCGAGGTCGAGGTCGAGGTCGAGGTCGAGGTCGAGGTGTGGGTTGGGGTTGGATTGGCGGTTGGATGGGTGGAGAGGGTGGTCGGTCGGGATGACGAGTTGTCGCGGGGTGAGGTGGTTGACGAGGTCGGCGGGGAGCTGGAAGAGGTAGAGTTGCGAGGCGGGCAGGCGGGTCGACGAGGCCATGAGTGCCCGGGTTAGGAGGGCGAGGGACGAGTGAATGGCTGCACGTGACCCGAGCTACTTGTGTTTATGGAGCGAGCGAGTGAGTGGGTGGGTGGGTGGGTGAGTGAGTGGGTCAGCGATGGAGTGCAGTGAATGAGTGACTACCAAGCTGATGGATTCGCTCGTTGACTGAACTTGCCCAGCTCGAGTACACCCGCGTATCACTGCACGCCACGCTGGCCATGCCCCGCCCTCGCCCTCGCCTGCGCACCGTCTTCCCTCGCTCGCCCTCCTCACTCGCACTCGCCCGCACCGCCTCGACAGCACCACTCACACGCCCGCACTGCCTGTCGTGGCAGCCCACCGTGGGACTAGAACTACACGTGCAGCTCAAGGGAAACCCAAAACTCTTCTCGCGTGCGTCGAATCTCTCTCTCGAGGACGACGAGCGGTTGACATCTCTCTCTCTCTCTCTCTCTCGTTCGTGCGGTCGCATCGTGCCACGTGCAGACGAGACCGCGACGTACGATGCGACTCCAAACACCCACGTCGCACCCTTCGACACCGCCTTGCCCGGCACTCTCCCCGTCCGTCCCTCCTCGTCCTCCTCGTCCTCCCCTCTCTCTCACCTCCGACCTCGTTCGTGCAGGTCCTCCACCCCACTCCTCTCCGCCTCGCGCTCCTCGCCTCCCTCTCGCTCAAATCCCAGATCAACCCGCTGTCGAGGTTCGACAGGAAACACTACTTTTATCCCGACTTGACGCCGGGGTGGCAACTCACGCAGCGGTATGGTGCGCACCACTTCGATTGCTCACCGTGAGGATAATGGAGGATTGATGATGGTTTCTTTTTGGGGGGGGGGGGCCGCAGCTCCGCTGGCGACGGGCGGACACGTGCGCGTCCGAACCCCGCCTGTACGCTCGAAAGGCGGCAAGAAGGACAAAGGCAAGGGGAAAGCCGTCGGCGCCACCGAGGGAGTGAAGCAGGAGCCTGAGGAGGAAGACGACTTCTTCATCGTGCGGTTGGACCAGATCCAGCTCGAGCAGGTGCGTTTCTCTCACCCTGCCTCCTTCACCTTGCTCGAGCGTGAGATTTGGCAGACTCAACCTGACGGACGCACAGGACACCGCGAAATCCTTCCACGACCCGTCCCTCCCCCTCGGACCCGGAACACTCGTAGACCTCAACCGCGCAGGTGCGGCCCTCATAGAAATCGTCACCAAACCCGACATGCGGTTCGTCCCTACCCGCTCTCCCCCCCTCACTCTCTCTCCTCCGCGCCGACTGCCGACTGACCGAGACTGACGAGCTCGTTGGGAAGGATAGGAGTCCGGAAGAAGCGACGAGTTTCGTCAAGGGCTTGCAGAGTATCTTGCGAAGCTCGGGAGTGAGCGGGGCAAATATGGAGAAGGTGCGTCCTCCCTCTCCTCTCCTCTCCTCTCCTTCCTTCCTTCCTTCCTTCTCCTCCCCCATCTTCCCCGCCCCCGCCTCTGCCTGCTCGACAGAGGAGTTGACCGAGTGAGTCGTCGCAGGGCGAACTGAGATGCGACGTCAACGTCTCTGTCTCGCGCCTCGACGCAGACGGACGAGTCGAGAAGCAAGGCACTCGGTGCGAGGTCAAGAACCTCAACGGTGTGAGGTTTATCGGGTTGGCGATCGGTTTGTTTTCCCCCCTTCCCCCCTTCCCCGGGCGCTTCAAAAGGGAGCGGGCGCTGACCTCGCCTCGCCTCGGGGGCAGAGTCCGAGATTCGTCGGCAGATCGCCGTGATGGAACGAGGAGGCGAGGTCCAATCCGCAACGCTCGGGTTCTCAGCCCTCACGCTCGAGACCTTCCACCTCCGCCTCAAAGAATCCTCACCCGACTACCGCTACATGCCCGATCCCGAACTTTCTCCCATCCCCATTTCTCCCTCGCTCATCGAGACGCTCGAGAAGGATGTCCCAGAGTTACCGGTTGAGAGGGAGGAGAGGGTTAGGAAGATGTATGGATTGGGGAGGAGGGAGGTCGGGGTTTTGGTGGCGCTGGGAGAGGGAGAGGAGGGTGTGGAGGGAGAGGGGGAGATGGGAGTGGGCGTCAGGTGGTTTGAGGAAATTGTGCGTGGCGCAGGGCGGGAAAAGGGAAGGGACCCGAAGGTCGTCATGAACTGGTGCGTTTCTCGGCTTTCCCCTCCCCCCCTCCCCTTTCCCTCGCCGAATACCGAGCGCGAAACCTGATACAAAATCGCGAGCGGCGAGCAGGCTGATCCACACCTTCCTCGGCCTCCTCTCCCGCAACTCGTTCACCCTCGCAACCTCTCCCGTCTCTCCCTCCGAACTCGGAACGCTGATTGATGCGGTCACGAGCAGTAGGCGGATGACGGGGACAGAGGCGAAGACGCTGCTGGGGCAGTTTCTTTCGCGCGCGAGGGAGGGAGGAAGGGAGGGGGACGAGTTTGCAGAGGTACTGAGGAGGGAGTTGGACAGTCGACCCGCTTCCCCTTCCTCCGACGCCTCGTCCTCCTCGACAGCCACCAGCGACAAAGACTTTGACGACCTCGTGTCGTCCCTCCTCTCCTCGCACCCCTCCGAGGTCTCGAAAATTCGTTCAGGCCAGACAAAAGTCGTTCAGCGATTGGTCGGCGAGGCTATGAAGCGTTCGAAAGGTCGGGTGGACGCGAAGAAGGTCGCTGAGGAGGTTAGGCGACGGTTGGGAGTCGAGTGAATAGCTCTCTCTCTCTCTCTCTCTCTCTCTCTCGGGGGGAGAAGCAGGTGTGAATAAACGACGGGTTGCAAAAGATGGAGGGGGTTTTTTTGCGGGAGGTGGGTAGCGGGTAGTTGGAGATAGACCAACAAGCAATGGATGACGGAAAAGAATCAAGGCAGGAAGGACTCGGTGATGCAGGTGTGGTCAAATAAAGAGAGAGTTGAGAAAGTGAACGAGGGAAGGAGAGAAGAGGGCCGAGGTTGAAACGGCTTTTTGCTGGGGGCGAGGGGGGAAGGAGAAATAGACGACAACAATGCACAGCTGAAGGGGAAGGGCAGGCGAGGCGAGACGAGACGAGACGAGACGAGGGAGCGAGAGGCCGCGAAAGGCGAAAGGAAGCGGGGAGAGAGCGAGCGAACTCCCCGCGCGCGAACTAGACGACCGACCCGAGCGCCTCCTTCCTCGTCGTCCCGTTCTCGGGGTCGTAGTACGGCTTCTCTCCAACGCAAACCGTCCTGTCGCCCGACCGCTCGTGTCCCTCGAAGTCGAACGTCGCCGCATGAAGGACAGCCGCGTTGTCCCAAATGCACAGCGTGTCCTTCTCCCACCTGATCCGTACCTGCGCGTCGTGCGACTGCGCCTGGAGCTTGTACAAGTAGTCGAGCATCGCGCGCGACTCGTCGTAGGTCAAACCGACGATCCGTTCGGTGAAAGTCGGGTTGACGTTGAGCGCGTGGAATCCCGTCACTGCGTTCGTGCGAATGACAGGATGGCTAGCCTCGAACTCGTCACCGACGTTCTCGGGCGCGCCGCGAGGGCCGAGGTGCAAGTCGAATCCGAACCGGCGCGCTTGGTCGCGGAAGACGCGGCCCGAGTGGATCGCCGAGAGTGACGAGAGCATCGTGAACATTGGTCGGGAGAGCATCGAGGCGTGCGCGTAGGAGCTGTAGAACATCGTGTCGCCGCCGGTGCGGGGGAGGGTCGTCATGCGCAGGGCTGAGTAGCGCGCCGGGCGTTGCTCGAAGGACTGCGTCGCGAGGGCGAGTCAGCAGCTCGAAGCCAGGAAAAAAAAAAGAAAACCTAACATGCGTCGGCGGAACTCACGATGTCGGAATGAATACCCTGCGACGCCAACTCCGACCTCTCGTCCTTGAAGTTGATCTGCCTCCCCATCGCTCCCGCAACGTTCGAGATCGTACCGACGGTCGGTCGGCCGTTCTCGCCGAGCTCGGCGGTCGGGTGGATGTGCAGGCTCGAGTCGGACGGCGCGCCAGAGGCTTGGCCGAGTGCGAGGGTGAGAGAGGAGAGTTCTTCGGGCGTGAGATCCTGGGCGGGGAAGATGCAGACGCCGTGAAACGAGACTGCGAGATGGCCGAACGAGAAGGCGGGCGGAAAGAGCGCGTGAAGGAGGACAGTGAGGGAGGAGGACAAAGCGATAACTCGATGTCAACATCCGGTTTCTACGCCACGTCGCGAGACTGGTCATGCGAAAGCAAACTCACTGAGGTACGCCAGCTCCCTCAGCATCTCCTCCCGCTTCGGGTCGTCCTCAGGCAAGCTCAACACGTCCTTCACCTGCAACTCCCGCGTGAACTGTAGTCCAATCGCCGGCGTCAACTCGACGCGCGGGTACTTCCGCTCGTCGAGGTGCTTCGTCGAAGGGCGGGCATAGGGCCGCGTCGCTTTCCGAGAGAGGGAGGGCGAGGAGGGTCGGGTGAGAGGGGGTGTCGGAAGACCCGCGCCGGCGCCTGAGGCTGTTTGGGCGTGTGAAGGCGCGGCGTCGGCTTTGAGAGGGAGCGAGAGGGTTCCCTTCACTGCGAAAGGAGAGACGGTCGTGGTCGTCGCGGTGGCCATGGCTGACTTGAGCACGAGAGAATCGAAAGAGTCGCGTGCCGAAGGCGGAAAGGAGGGGGAGCGAGCGGTGCGACGGCGTTCGTTAGACGCAGGTGCGGCGGTCGCACGTTGTCGATAGGTCGTCAGAACGCGCTCGTCGTTGTGCAGCGCGCCGGCGAGGACGAGGGAGGACGAGGGAGAGAACGCGAGGGAATTTCAGCGAGCCGAGGTCGGGGCCGCAGGTCGAAGGGGTCTGGAGCGTCAAAGTCACGTGCCAAGCGAGGAACTGGATGTCGCTGTACCGCGAGCAAACATTGGAGGGGAGGGCAGCAGTGCGGGACACGAGAAGAAGAGCGAGTGTCAGTAAGGCGTGGGCAGCTGACGCACCTCGACCCTCCTGACCGATAATCACCCAATATGAGGGAAGGCGGAGCAAGTCTTGATACCGTCTTTTAAACGCGGGGCAGAAGCATCGCCTTGTAATCGTCGTCGTCGTGACCTCCGTTCAAGACCGGCGGAAGTAGTGAGGTCGGGAGGGAACCCAGACAATCATCCTTTAGGAGGAGGGGTGTCGGTCGCGGCAAGGAGCAGTTCTGGCGCATGTCGCCGGTAGCAGGCCCTCCTTCGACGAATTTCAATCGTCCTCGAGTCCTCCGCGCGCCATCGCTGCCGTGAGAGCGAGCGGAGAGCAGGCGGACTGGGCGAGGTCGGGGAGCAGAAAGCAAGTCACGGAACGAGGCGCGGCGCTAGTGGCGGGCCAGCAGACGCATATAGAGTAATTTTCAGCGGATTTCAGCAAGACAGCGGAGGCATGAAGCGGGGCGTCGAGGTCGAAAGGGCGGCGAGGAAGTCAGCGTGTAGGTTAGCGTGTCGCTCGTAACTCACGTCGCCCGAGACCAGCTGAGCAGCGCTGCATTGGCAGACGTGCCCCTCACACAACGCCCCAACGCGCAACGGCTGCCAGGACGCCGTCGTTCCTGCCCACGGACCCGCTCCTTCTCCTCGACTTTCGCCTGGCACAGCCGCTGCAACACAAGCATGCGAAGGCATGCGGGCGCCTGCGATTCTCAGTTGACGCTGCTTACGCTCGCCTATGACGGCGCCAGACCGGACAACCACTCTCCCTCGACCTCCCCGCCCCGCCAACTGATGAAGCCGCTCCCTCGCCCTCTACCGCTTCCAAATGAACTGGAAGATCGCACCGAGACGAGTAGTAACAGTGGCGGCACAGCAGACGGAACCTTGTAGTTTCCTCAGCCGGCGCTTGGCTCTCACAGAAGTCGGCCACCGCGCCTTCCCTCCGAATGAGGAAGGCTTCTTCGGGCGAGGTGGACAGCTTCGCTGGTCTCGAGGGAGAGATGGCGCGCTGGCTGGCGTTTGGAGGGAGTGGTTCGCACGCCCCTCTGCCCTCTACCGCTCACTTGCTCTCGTCTACCGCCGCTTGTCCTCTCGCCGCCAGCAGCAACGAGTGCGTGAGTGGCGCATCGCTTCGCAGGTTGACGGAACCGCTGCATCTCGTCCGGCACCTTCTAGAGCACCAGCACACGCTAGCTTCCGCTTGGCCACGCTTCATTGCGCGGCTCTCTGAGCGGGCATGCGTTCATTGTCGTCGCTTCGAAGCGAACTGGCGCATCGAGGCTCACTTGGACGGCGTAAAACTGACTTCATTCGTTTGTTGTGCAGACGTTTAGCGCGGTCGCCTCGCTAACACTCGCAGTCTCGTCACCAGCGTCGACGCCAGGGCCAGTGACTTGCGGCTCGCCTTTCCGCCTGCCTCTTCCCTTTCTTCTTTAGTTCGCTGTCCTCCCTTCACCAGCAGCAAACCCAGCAACAACCCCATGAAGACCCTCACCCTCTCGTCTGCGACTCTCCTCCTCTGCGCACTCGGCACCTCCGCCGTCCCACTCATCGAGCACGACAAACGCGCCACCGCGACCTCGGGCCCGACCCCTCGAGTGCTCTTCAAGGACCGCACGTTCAGTCGAATCTTGTGGAAGGATAGGACGACGACGAGTCCGGGACCGACGTTTTATCCGGCGCCGGTGAGCAACCCGAAGAGTTCGGCCCCTGATACGACCACGACGAGTCGGGCTGCGACGACGACGACGAGTCGGGCTGCGACGACGACGACGACGACGACGCCGATTAACAGTGCGACCACGACGACGAGGCCGCCGACTAGCAGTGCGACCACGATGAGCCGCGCACTGACGACGACGTAAGTTCGCCCCGATCCCCTGGTTTACTCGATACCTCTCGCTGAATTTGGGTTCCTCTTCCTGCTCTCCTCTCGTCCCCTCGCTTTTCCTGGATCTGGCATTCTAAAGCTCCCGGGCCGCCACCACGTCCACAGCCGGCTCGCCAGTTGCGACCGTCTCTTCCTCCTCCCGCACAACCACAACGACCTCATCCGCGCCAACCTCCACCGCAGGCGCCGACATACGCACCGCCGTCCTGAACGAACACAACCGCTTCCGTGCACTTCACGGCGCCGCGCCCCTGAGTTGGTCTCAGACCCAAGCCGATGCCGCCGCATCGTGGGCATCGCACTGTGTCTTCAAGCACTCGCAAGGCGCGGTGGGACCGTATGGCGAGAATTTGGCGGCGACTGCGGGCGAGGGGACGGGCGTGACGGCTGCATTGGCGGGGATTCAGTTGTGGGAGGACGAGGCGCCCGAGTATGATCCGGCGAACCCGACTTACTCGCACTTCACGCAGATGGTGAGTCCGCATACCTACCCTACATATTCTTTGAGCCCTGGCTAAGTCTGAGGACCCCCAGGTGTGGAAGTCGGCGACCAAACTCGGCTGCGCCCTGCAAGTTTGCCCGCCCGGCTCGATCTTCGGCGCGCAGTACGGCAACTCCGAGTTCCTCGTGTGCGAGTACGACACGGGCAATGTTATTGGCCAGTTCGCCCAGAATGTCCAGCCTTAAAGACGACGCCCGACGTTCGGAAAGGACGAAGCGGCGGCAAGGATCCACGACTACGCTTTTCGTCCGCGCTCGTATGGACTCTATCGCATCCGTAACGTCGTTCTTGCATCCCTCTGGCAATCGAAAGTCTCCTGTTGACTGACCTTGACGCGTCGGCGAAGAAGAGAAGAAGAGAACACGGCGGGCAAGCTTTCAACCTGCTTCTGCTGCTTCAGTCGCCTGGACGCTGGCTCGCACACACGTCAAACGTAACATCCTTCCTGCTGGTGTCGCCGCATTGCCAGAAGATGATGTCCGCCGCCGCTCCCCTGACGAGTTTCCGAAACTCGACCACACCGCTCACATCTTGGTGTGAAGCTGGTAGTCTCGCTTACTGCTACAGTACACAGTCTCGTCACCCTCCGCCGTTCCCGCGTCCCGCGAGTCCATCTCATCGCTCGTCGCTCTCGTCGCCGGAACCAACTCCTCTCCAAGTGAACACGCCGACCGACGCGCACGGGCTCAGGACCGCTTAGCTGAGCAGGCAGAAACTACGGAGGTACACCCGACGACCCACACGGCTCTCGAGCCCGCCCATCTTCCGCCGTCGCCGTCCAGTTCCCATCTCCCCAAGGAACCGAATCGCCCTCGTATTGCCGAACGGATGCCTTGCTGAGCGCAACAAACTTTCACGATTGACCTGCATCTCACGACCCCGCCATCGCCGCCCGTCTCTGCTTGCCGCCGTCTCGCCCCAACACCAACCCCGCCTGTTCGCCGAACCCCTCCCAGCACGTTCGACCGCTTCTCCTCCCCGCTTCCTCGTTCGCCAAACCGGCCCAACGACTCGCTATGAATACTCTGCAGTATTTCCTCTCCACCCTAAGACCGGCACCGCCTCCGAGTCCGCGCGCAAGCACCTCGGAACTGCCGATCTCTGCCAGTGTCGCGTCTGGCGCGCGGCAGGATGCGTCGGATGTACCTCTCCAGGTGCAGATGGACGAACTGGAGGCTGAGGAGCAAAGGCGGGGCGCGGATGGAGGGACTGGCGATTTCGGCGGCGAGGTGGAGCGGAGACAGAACGAGGAGGGATTGGCTGCGGTACCGCCGCGCATCGGGGTCGTACCGCCTAGTCGACGGCCGAGCTGGAAGGGCAAGGCGAGAGATGCGGAGGGTGCGGCCAGACGAACCGCGGAGGAGGACCCTCTGCGCGACGGCGCGACGGTCAAAACGGAACTCGAGCGAGGGGAGGGCATCGAGTCTTCGTTCGTCGACGAGAAGGTGCCCCTCAACCAGGCGTACAACGGGACAGTTGCGTTGAGGGATCCAGAGAAGGCTCTCCCTGCGGTCGATTCTTCGACTCTCGCCGGTAAACCTCACCCCGCAACGTCCCCCGCCTGGCCATGGATGACTCGCCTCGCGCGATGGTGGCCGTTCCGCATGACTGCCTCGATCTACGTCCTTGTCCGCCGCTTCCTCTCGCTTTTCGGCCTTCCCTACTCGCCTCGATCCGGCTACAACGCGCTTCTCGCGCCGACGTTCTCGACCGAGCAAGGCGCAGACGTCATCGACGAGAAGAGCAAAGGTCGAACAAGATTCGTAACACTCGCGCTCACCCTCTCGCAACGCTCCCTCCCACCCTCCTCCGAGTCCCGCATGCTGTCTCCCTCGCCTTCTCCAACCCCCTCTCCCGGCGTCCCGCGCGCTCCCCAACCTCCTCCACGCCTCACACCCAAAACGCTCGTCCTTGACCTCGACGAGACCCTCATCCACTCTACCTCACGGCAGTCTAGCTCGCTTGCGAGGCGTGCGCCGAAGGGCCTCAAGATGCGGGTCGTCGAGGTCGTGCTTGATGGACGGAGCACGGTGTACACGGTTTACAAGCGGCCGTGGGTGGACTTTTTTCTGCGAAAGGTGTGTGCGGGCCACCTGTTCAAGACTCGGCGGTTCCTTATTCGAGGCAAAGCTGATGGAAAGTCGCGTGGTCGCCTGCAGGTATCCTCCTGGTACACCGTGGTCATCTTCACCGCCTCGTTGCCAGAGTACGCCGAACCCGTCATCGACTGGCTCGACGGCGGAGACGGGCGCGGAGGGATGGTTGCGGCGCGATTGTTTCGTGCGGTACGTCCCGCTTTGCACTCCTTGGTCTGCTTCAGCCTTTAGTTGGGCGGTACGCTTACCTTCTGCTTGCATTGTGTGGTACAGGATTGCATGCCGCGCAACGGCTCTTACGTCAAGGACCTGACGGTCGTCGAGCCAGATCTTAGCCGTGTCTGCCTCGTCGACAACTCGCCCGCGAGCTACGCCGTGAACCAAGGTGTGTGCGCTTGTTGCACTGCTAGGCTCGGACCCATTGAGCGCTAACGTCCAGTATTTTGCCGCGTCCCTCTCGCGCAGCCAACGGCATCCCCATCGAAGGCTGGATCAACGACCCCAGCGACGAGTGCCTCCTCGACCTCCTTCCCATGCTCGACTCACTCCGCTTCACCAACGACGTCCGACGCATCCTAGGCCTGCGAGGGTTTGGTAAGCGCGAGTCCGGAGGAGGAGGGGTGGGAATGGTCGCGGGTGGCGCGAGCAGGGGGAGGATGCGGTAAGCGTGTACAGTGTATCGGACGGAATGTATCTGTTGGAACAGTGCGAGCTCCGGTGGAGAGCGGAGTGATTGGTTCGGGACTTGCGAAGGTCATCGCTGGTGCGCTTGCTTTCATTACCTGCTGCTTCGCCTTAGCCACTTTCGTCGCTGTTAGCACACTCTACAGCGCTACGAGTACTCGTCTCTGCGATTTGCGGTCGACTGTCGAGGACCTCGCCTTGATCTCCTCCTCACTCTTCTGCCCTCATCAAGGCAGTCGCTTCCTTCGGCCCCACTCCACCTTAGCCATGCCTTCGGGTCGCAGGAACACCCGATACCGCCTTCCGACGCCGCCACCGCGCCGCTCTCGCTGTCACCGCCGGGGGTCTCCCTCTCCTCCGCGACACCGTTCTCGCCGCTCTGCCTCTCCCTCCCCTCACTCGTACAATCACCGAGACAACTACCGGCGTCTTTCTCGCGACGAGTTCGAGGGGGACGACGGCTACGCCCGCAGGTACCGCCGCTCCGACACCCCTTCGCCTCCTCCTCCCCGTCGCAAGAGGACGAGGTCGCTTTCGCCCAACCGCTCATTTGATTTGAGCCGCGACTACCGCCATCATCCAGGCCGCTCTGGCACACCAGACGGCATGTACGCTTGGACCGAGCGCCGCTCGATCCGCTCCTTCGACTCGTCGAGGGATCCGGCGATTCCTTCGGGTTGGCGCACTTACCCGCACGACATCGTCTCGGTCCCGCTTGGCACTTCGGGTTTCGGGTTCTTCAGTTGGTCTCCTGCGGCGCGGAGGTCGATGAGGCAGACTAGTGACGAGATGGACGATGAAGAACGCCAGATGGGAAGCTTGAGGAGGAGCGAAGGAGGAGGGGCGGTTCGGCTCAAGCGGAAGGCGCCAGAAAGGGTGGGAGGGAGCAGGATTCAGGATGGACTCGTCCAGAAGCGAATGAAGCAGGAGGCGGCAAACGCGATGGAGATGAACGAGAAGCAGTTCGAGCAGCGGTACAACCACTGCGGGAAGGGCCGCAACGCCAGGAACAGGTGCGTGCAGTCTATCAGGCAAATCGAATGACTTGTAGCCGACCATTCAACATTTCAGGCTGAGGAAGAACGACGAAAGCCGCTGGGGACACGACTGCTTCGATACAAATGCGTCTGCTTTCCTCGCTGCGCCTCCACCTTCTCGCCAATAGACGCCCGCTGCGCGCAAGGTCCACCTCGGGGCGACGATCGAGGATCCCGCCTGCAAGGGCATGTCGGTTGCGCGACGAGACAATGAGAAGGTCGGTTCGACCATTGTCGTGTCGGCTTCCGACAAGGCCAGGCAGTTCCTCGACTCAATGCGCCTCACCAAGTCGTGTCATTCCACTGAGGGCGTCAAGGCTGCGCGCGACGGCGAGATCAAGAGCGGTCTCGACGATGCCAATGTCCAGCGCATCCTCATTTCGCCTTCCGCCTCGCCTTCGATCGTCGACGAGCCGCTTGCCTTCCGCCACGACGAACATCTTCCTCAGTCCGCCAGACTTGACCGCCAAATCCAGCGCGACATCATCACCGCTCCACGCCCTCCGCCCGTATTCCTCGGCATGCTTCCCTCGGACCTCACGCGCGTTGAACTTGTCTCGCTTCTTGCGCCTTACGACGTCGCCGACTGGGCAGAGGTTAGGCAGACGGAGGAGAGCGGCCACTCTACCCAGACGATGGTGCTCCAGGTTGAGATGAAAGAGGACGAGGGGAAGGAGGCGATTGACTTCGACGCGAAGGAGGGAGCATTGCGCTGCCGCAACAAGCCTGTCAAATTCCTCGATGTCGAGAAGCGGAAGAAGGAGCTGGAGACGGCGGCCGAGCAAGACAAGGCGGGTAAGGCGGCAGGTGCGGCTTCGGCGCAGCAATACCGTACGTCCCAAGCTTTTCGCGGGCACTCTCTGCATCATTGATTTCTGCTGAGTCCTCTTCGTCACCGTCGCTCTTCGCGCACAGACTTCTCTACCACCTCTGCCGCCTTCCATCTTCGTGGTGGCGGCATCACTTCGGACGACTCGTCGACAATGTCGGATGACGGAGCTGAGCACGCGACGCCTGAGCACAGCGTCACTACTCTCGCCTCCAAGCTGAGCCGCACGACTCGTCTCGAGTCGCACGTCCCGGACGACCTCTTCGCTGACAACGTCGACGACGAAGAATCCGCTTCTTCTCGCCTCTTGCTCTCGCCTACTCCCTTCGGCCAGACTTCGCTTTGCTCAGAGCATCTCTCCTTCTTCAGTCGCAGCGCCACACCCGCCTCGCCGCGCTATACCCCCCCGTCGCACTGGGTCCATCCCGAGCGCATCAAGTCTCCCTGGGCGTACCTCGGCGAGCACGACGACAGTCCCTACGCCAAGCGGGAGAAGGAGATCGAGCGCGAGATGGACCAGGAGGTTAGGGTGTGCATCGTCAAGAGGAAAGAAAAGCTGGTCAGGTGGAGGGTCGAGACGCTTGACTTGACGGGCGAGTCGGACAAGGAGGACAGCGACGGAATGTGCATCAACGCTTGAAGGAGGGAAAGTCAGAGGAGGAGCGGATCGCATGGGAGTCGCTTAGCTTTTGTTCGTTATCCCCACCTGCCTGGAATTGCAACAATGTCTCTCTGTACGAAGATCGGTCAACTAGCCCAACATCGGTACGAAGCCCGGTGCAGTGTCTGTGATAAGTCCCCGGCTCCCTTACAGCAATGCCCATCCGCCAACCAGCATGCCCACTCCCGCAATAACCGCGCCCGCCACGCTTTCTCCGACGCTGATTCGTTCTGCCGCGCTCTTCGGTGCATTTGAGCCGGGTGCCGATGTTGAACTCGAGTTATTCATGCCGGTGGCGGACGCGGACGAGTTGGCTGCGAGATCAGCGTTCGAGAAGACGCGGATCGAGGGGATCTCAAAGTAGGCGGTGTCGTAGTTGCTCGAGCTGCGAGGGGGGCGAGGAGGGTCAGTTACTATTTGCGAGAGTGGGACGCCGGCGGAGAACGAGCAGAGACGGAGAATGAGATTGGGAAGGCCAGCGGGAGGGTGCAGGCTTACTTGAGTACGAACGAGGTGTAGCAAAGGTTGGTCGTGAGCGGGCAGCCCGTGGTGTTCGTCACATGGCCCGCCCAATCGCCTGCGAAACGAGCAACGAGACAAAGCACCAGTCAGCCTTCAGATGCTGAAAAATCAGCGCGCCAGACGAGCCCGACTCACCGCACGCCGTGATGTCAATGATGAGATGTTGAGGCGCAAAGAACGTCGGCACGTCACAGCTGCTTCCTCCATACCTCGCCACCGGCTCTCCCCAACCCGTCGGATTCGGCGCAGACGAGTTCGACGAGAGATCAGACGGGACGTTGGCGCGCGGGAAGAACCAAACTGAGATGCCGTTCTTGGAAAACTCGGTCGCGTAGACTCCGCCGCCGTTCGAGGCGAAGGCGGCGCCGTAGGACGAGGTGCGCGGGTCGAGAATGGTGCAGCCCGAGTTGGCGTTGGCGGAAGTGTCGCAATTGCCGTCTGCAGGACAAAAACGTTAGTCCAAGCTCTCGTGGGACTGTAGAAGGCGAAGAGTGCACAGGTCAGTGTGCCGGTGAAGTTGCTGGACGACGAGTTCGAGATGCTGCATCCGTTGGTGGTGTGCAAGGCGTACTGCGGATATTAGGCTCGTCAGTCACAAACCACTGCGCGAGTGGAAGATTTTGAGAACGCACCTGATTGTGCTGCACCAAGTTGACGCCCTCGAAAGTGTCGATCTCGCCTCCTTGCGGCCAGACAGTTGCCTGCGACCACGCCGCCGGCCACACCGAGCAGCCGTACGGCACGTGGAGAAAGTCAAAGACCCAGAGCGAGCCGATCGGGTACTGTTGCCAGCGACTAGATTAGCGCGGGCGAGCGAGGAGAAACGGGAGGGAACCGACCGTGTCCTGCGACTGGATTCGCACACTTCGTCGCTTGTTCGGGTACAGGACAGTACTCGTGTTGTCCATCTTGATGATGGCATTCTGTGGCAGCGGCGAACCCTTAATCAGCTCGCTGCGCGAAGCAGGCTCGAAGCCCTCTGAGCGGCGAGGAAAGGTCGACGCACACCCGCGCCGTTGATGTATGCTAAATCGCTCGAGTCCGTTCGGTTGACAAAGTCAATGTCGCCCTGTAAGACGCACGCGAGGAAGTGAGTTCGGTATTACTGGACGATCCGAGGGTTGAATAGGCAAGGGGTCGTGTAGCGCAACGACGAGATGCGAGAGATGGCGGGTACGCACGTTCGTCAGGTTGTCGTAGTGACCTGTAGGCGGCATCCACCGAACGAGGTCAGCGAAGCGAGTCCCACATTTGTTGCCGACTCGGAACGGGGGACACTTTCCCGCCAAAGCGCGACAACTCACCGTAGAAATTCCACGAATCGAAAAAGCTGCTACCAGAGTATGTCTTGAGCGGCATGTAGGCTGCGCCCGCCCTCGGCAGGCGTGCGATGGCGAGAATCGCCGCGAGAGCTGCGAGAGTTGAGGGAGCGGTGCGGGAAGTGCGCCGGCGCTGTGTGCGGGCGCTCAGATGGCTGGCGGGCATTTGGTGCAGACTAGGAGCAATCTTCGTCTAGTAGCAAAGCGAATGAGCGTGATGTGAGCGAGTCGAACGAGTGTTTTCCCGACCTTCGACGCTTCGGCGAGCGGACGAACGATGGTTGTTCGGCGATGTATCGAGCCGGGCAGGAGGGTTGCAAGCAAGCGTAGTCCTATTGTCTAGAGAGCAGGCTGCCAGATTCTCGCGCTCGCACGGCGAGAATTTGGCGGAGGCGGATCTTCACTCACTTCGTCGGCAAAGATGCACTGCTACGGCTAGCAGTCTAGAGCTTCGTAGCGCTTTCTGGGTGGTCGCGAGCCGTTTCCCACGCTCCCTGACGGCCGGGGATTGGTACAGAGAGATGCCTCCCCAACTTGAACCCACATTTATGCCTGACTGCTCGACTCCACACAGACGAAGCGCAGTCGTCGCAACCCTTCGAGATTATCTGAAGGAACGAATACTGCAGTGCAAAGTGAGCAGATTTGGTGCGATAAACGGCGCGGCACGAATCTACAAGCCAAGGCGAGCCGGCCGGACAACGACAAGAACGCGTAAACGGCAAGAGGGGGTTTGAGGCGAGGGGAGAACCGCGTAGAGGGTTGCGAGACTGATGGACCATGCATACAGGTGTGTGGCGCAAGCGCGCAGGAGAGACGGAGGGGTGAGGGGGACTAGCGACGGCGCAAACCGAGGAGTTTGGCGGCGACGACTTCTCCGGCGACGATCTGTTCGAAGCGAGACTCCGTTAGCGGGTGTCGAGCCTCCCAGGACGGCGGCGTGCACGGCGCAATCACGCTTACGCTCACTCTGTTGAGTAGAGAGACGTCGAGAACACTGAGCCGAGTAAACGAACAACGAACGACTCACACCAATCCCGATGGTCGCTGCGACAACAAAGCCACTCAACTGCTTCCATCCCTCGATGTCGGGCCAGCCAACAGGCGGAGCAGCACCGACGTCCCAAACGTCGACTCCCTCGGACGGCTTTCGGCGACGGACGCGGATCCAAGTCGAGGGACTTGTTTGCGTCAAGGATGTGGGGGTACGCGTCCGAATCGATGAGCGAGAGCGGGTGTTAACAGAGGGAGAGGTCGGGATCGGAGGGGAGGTGGCGAAGGCGCGGGCTGAGGGAGAGGGCGAGGAAGGCATGGGGAAGGGTCGCCGAGCGTCTGGGCTTGCAGCTCGAGTCTGTACTTAAAAAAGAGCGCGTCTGTCAGTGCAGACCCTCTCGGCTTGACTGGCGATATAAGTCGGCTGCGGCATGACGCACCCATGAAGCTTTCGCTCGAGCCTGCCGACCGTCCCTTCACCCACTACGTCGCCCGTGCACGCCCATTCCTGTTCACCTTCATTGTCGTGGCCTCCGACAGAGTGAGGACTCGAGCGATCCGCTGACGAGGGCGCGTAGGAGAGGGCCAGCGCGAGTTGGGCTTCGACCTCGTCGATCCGCCGCTGGAGAACCTGGAATTGCGAGCCTGGGCGTCGAACGGCCCAGTCGAGGAGTTGTTCAGTACGACTGCGCACGGGGAACTTGACGAAAATACGGGACACACGCCTGATCAACACGAGACTGCCTTTCTTCCTCCTCTCGCTCAACGCCGCCTCATCCGCATCATCGCCCATGTCCCCATGCCGATCCGGTACGAACATGGTCATCAACTGGTCCTCGTCCTTCTTCTCCTCTGCAGCCTTCACAGACGCCGAGAGACCGGTCGGGATGTCGAGTCCAAACAGCTCAGCGAGCGCGAACGAACCTTTCGTCGGCGACATCGGCGGACTTGGAATGCCAGCAATTGCTCCAGTGCTTGTGTTCTGCGAACGAACGGGACGGAGTGTCTTCTCCTCTTCCTCTTCGTCGTCATCGCCTTCGACCGGCTGGGTGTGAGCGTCGGTCGGCGTCTCGGAGGACGTAACAGACTTGGCGGAGGAAGAACCGTCGATGTCGTGGAGCGAGACGGGTTTCCTACTGACTGTGTCGCGGGCAGTCTTGGCCGAGTCGACAGGCGATGTAACGAGGGCGCGAGAGAAGGCGGACGCCGAGGTCGGCTGGGAGGCAGCGGTCGCCTCGATTGCGGCCGACAGGCGAAACGCGCCCTCGAATCGCAGCGAAGTGTGAGACGACGCCTTGCTGCTTGACGACGACGACGACGACGAAAGCGAAAGCTGCTTCATATGGGGTCTCGCCGAGCTCGCCTCAAACCCCTCGTATGTCCCGCCAACCGAGTCGACGCTGGCAGTGCTCGTGTCCGATGCAGTCGAGTCGCATCGGCCGTGCTTGGTCGGCGAAGAAGGCGGGAAGACGTATGGCGAGTGAGGGTACTCGCGCCTGCATCGCGGCGTGAGCGGGCCCTTCTTCTCCGGACTTGCAGCGGGAGAGCCGCGTTCGCTCATCTCCTCGACCGCTTCGAACGTCTTCCTCAATCCTTGAACGCGCGAACGTCCGTCGCCGCCTTGGTCGGCCATCGTGCGACGCCACGAACGTTTCCATTCCTCCTTCGACGACTCGTCCTCGTCCGCTGATCCCTCGACGTCGACCGATTGACGACGAGCATGCCCCAGAGCGGCGCCCTCAGCTGCTTTAGCGCGCTCAACCGGCTCCATGGAGCTGCCAAAGCCCCACAGGACCCGTCCGCCAAGAGCCTCCCGCCTCAACACCTCTCTCTGCTGCATCAACGCCATCCTCCACCGGACGTTCACACCGAGTTCCTAGAGATCTTGCTCGCGCAGGCGGAGGAAGGTTCGACCGGAAAGGCGGGAAGAGGAGATGAAGGATGAGACGTCGGCGCGCATGAGAGGCGGAAGGTAGAGATGAGAGGCGAGGTAGAGCGAGAGATGCGAGGGAAGCCAGAGCTTCGGGTTCGGCTGTAAATGGTTCGATCCGGTCTATGTCAGCTGGACACGACTGCGAGGTAGGCCTGTTCTTGTAGCGGAGCGCACTCACCGGAAGCGATGCCAACTCGCCCTCGCTCACCGCCTTCCTGTCGTGCTGGTCCGCCTTCTCCGCCTCGTCGTCCTCCTTCTTAGGCGGGAAGCACGGCAAGCTCTCGCTTCTCTGCATCAACGGTAGCCTGAGCGAGGCCGACGACTCGACCAACTCGTCCTCCTTCGCATCGTCAACAGAGTCGAAGTCTTCGACACTGAGCGTCCGCCTCATCAGCCCGCCGCTTATGGTCGGACTCATAGGTGCAGACTCTGCACCGCTGAGCTGGTCGGAGGGCGAGCCCGTCAGGGAAGACGAACGGGAAAGGCCGATCGGTTGTGAGCGAACGGGATAGACGGGTGGCCGGATCGGCGCGTGAATGGAGGAGGAAGACTTTTTGTGACGATGGCGAGGCATGGCTGTGCGCGGAGCGGCTGAAGTGGATGACGAGGAGGAGGAAATTGTGCGAGTATGGCGGCGAGAAGGAGAGCCAGGTGAAGTCGAGTATGCGACAGTCGAGAGAGGCGCTGGAGCGTTACGACGGGGTGTTATCGAGCTGTGGGAGCTGATCAGCGATGGACTCAGTGGACGAGCTTGTCGACGGGAAACGCACTTGTTCTCGTCCGCCGGTACTTCCCGCCCGATCGTGCTGGGCTCGCCTACCCTGTCGAAGCTCTGGCGATTTAAGGCGTCTGAGAACGGTACACGCATCTGTTCACAGAGCTCGCAGTGTCAGCCGGCTCTTCCATCACGCTAAACCTCGAAAACTGGACTCCCCTCGCTCGCCATCGTGCAGGTCGTGCGTCGCTTCGATCCTCCTGCGTTCTCCTACCCGTCCACCAGCTGGCCTCGCCGGTGACCGAATGAAGTTGAGTGAAGGGTAGGACGAGAAGAAGAGGTTCGAGAGCGAGCGGTGAAGGGCTGCGAGGCGTGTGCTGAGCCGTGGGAGCGCCTCGAGTCGGGTGTAGCGGGTACTGCAAGCACAGAGCAACCTGTCCCAGCGTTTCACGAGCGATGAACAGCGATAGAAGTCGAGGACAAGCGGGAGGAGGCGAGGAGAACAAGTGGGGGAGACTCCTGTTAAACGCGAGGAATGTGAGTGGCGCTTCACGCGAACAGCTCAAGAGAGACGCTGTGACTTACTATCCGGGTTCAATGGATGACCCGGGGCGAGAGGAACGTCGACTGTGCACAGCGAACGAGAGAGAAATGCGATTGCGACGCGACAACAACAAGCTATGGACAGAAAAACCACGATAGTCTACTCCTTCGACCGCTTGACCACCTTGACAGCCGCATCGAGTCCGCTGCTGGACGATGCACTCCTCGAGAGACGACCTCGAGCGAGAGGCGAGGCGAAAGGGTCGTTCTTGACGGCCGAGGCGAGCGCGAGTTTTGAGTGGAGCGCTTTGGCGGCTGGGTTGGATGTCATTCGGGGGGAGAGCGTAGATGGTGCAGAGGCGGATCGCGGCGTAAGGGAGCGAGAGGTGGATGAGCTGGCGGGAAGAGCCTTAATCGTCCGTCTTGACGAGTCCCGGCTTGAGCCACCGGCAACCGTCCGGCGCCTCGACGAATCCGACTCAGCCTTCTCGCCTTGCCAGCCCACTTGTTCTTCCAACTTCCGCCTCTTCCGCCGTTCTTCGTCTTTCGCATGCTCCATCTCCCCTTTCGCCCTTTCCCACTCCCTCGTCTCCCACTCGCTCTCCTCACTTCCCCTCAGGGGCGTCCTCAGAGACTCCGTCCTGATCTTCTTGTCAAGGGCAAACTTCCCTCTCGTCCCCTCCGCTCGCGACTCGCTCGCAAGCCGAACCGTCTTCGCTTTACGGAAGGACGAGCGAAGGGCGGTCGAGGCGGCGTAGGGGTCGGACCAGTGATCGTCGTTTTTTTCTTGAAGGGCGGAGAGGCGTCGAGCTTCGGAGAGAGCGGCGGCTTTTTGCGTGACGGTCTTTTCGAGCGAGGCGAAAGGGTCGGGAGGAGCGGTAGATATTGAGGCGGCGTTGTCTGGCGGCGAAGCAGCGTCAACACTTCATCGAGGGGTTTCTTGTTACCTGGACAGATCGCGGGGCGCAAGGAAGAGGCGGCGAGCCAAAACACCTGCTCCAGCACTCACCGATGACCATCTGTCCGTTCTCCGCCGGATCCCACTCCTCCATCTTCTGCTTCGCGCCTTCGGTGACCACATAACGAGTATTCTGCGCGAGAAAAAGGAGTGTCAGCGGAAGTCGTCTGAGCGAGAACGCTCGGAACTATCGACGGGTTCTGATCGTCTCGTGACCCGATCAACAAGACCCCATTTGACAAACCTGCGGATCCGTCTGTATCTCTATCCTCCCGCTGCACAAGTGGCACTTGAACCGGAACGACCAGATCGGCGTCGAGTAGTAGTTGCCGATTTTCTTCTTCTCGGCGTTGTAGCGGACGCCTTGGCCGACGTGCGCGGAGCAGTGGTTACTGAAGTAACCGTAGGCCGAAAGAGAGGCGGCGACAAGCGGCAAAGGGAATGAGAACGGCGCGGCGAGCGGGACGGACGGTCGAGGGGGTTGCAGAGGTCGCGACCGTCAGCCGTCTCGCTTCTAATCGCTCGTAAGAACGCTCGTTGCGCACCACCAGATGTTGAACGGCAGCTCGAACCGCACGACGAGGATGCCATGGTCAATCTTGTGCGCCCGCTTGCCGAGCGCATGTTTGCCGTGGTACCCGTTGAGCGACTTGTGCTCGTTTGAGTCGTAGTCTGGCGGGTAGTACTGCGTCATGCCAGTTGTCACAGGGCATCAGGAGGCGTTGTTGAGGATGAGTACCACAAAAGTGATGAAGATGGTGGGGGGGAGCGGAAGGTCAGCGGACAGCGTGGGACAAGCAGAGACCGCTCGTGGACACCTTGTTGAACCCTTGCATCTCGTTAACGAAGCACTAGCAGCAGTCTGAGCGAGACCACGAGCGTAGTTGTTGGTCAACCTCCCTCTCCTCTCACTCTTCCTCCTCCTCACGTCACCAGACAAAACAGAGTCCATGCTGCGCTCGGACTGTCTGACAGACGCGTCTACAATGCTGCTACGGCGCTCGCTGCTCGCTCGGTCGGTCTCAAACCGCGAACCTCTCCCCGACCCGCTCTTTATCCGGCTTGATCATCATGCGCTACAGAGCTCAGGCGACGTTGCAACCTTCAGAAGACTCCCAACAGGTCGACAGATATGCAGTATATCCGCGCGAAAGCAGCAAGCAGTAATCGCGCGCCGCACGAAGCGGGCACCGCCCTCTCTCCTTTTCCTCCTTCCTCCATGACTCGACGAACCTCGGAAAGTCCGATTTACCTCCGGGCTGGGTCTGAGCTCCTTGTCTCGTCTTGCTCTCCCTCCCTCCCTCCATTCGACGGAATCACCGCTACTGCGCGCTCATGGCCTCAGCACTCGACCACAAATGCCACGAACGGCTTCTCCAAGTTCTCCTGCGTCACGAGAAGCCAACAGGGCCATACCCGACGCTGAAAGACGCCCAAGCGCTCGTCACTTTTCTACAACGCCTCAACGAGTCTTCGAGCACCTTCAAGATGTCTCTGCGTCTGGAAGTTCTAAACAAGTTGGTGGGGGTGAGATGGTCGGATGTTGCGCCGCGGCAGTGGGAGCACTTCCGGTCTACGTGTCAAGATGTGCTGCGCCGCTTCCACGAAGGGGGGAGTTTCGACTCCCTCGCAAAGGTAGGTTTCCCTCCGCTACCGGGTACCACAGTGCTGATTTGGATTGTTCTGCAGCGTCTCACTCTTGTTGAGGTGTTCGGAATACGCGGAATAGGTGATGACGTTCAGGCGAGGAGCTTCAGCGCAGGCGGCCCGATCGAGGTTCGTTTCTCGGACGCTCTCAGGCCGCTGTTTCGGCGCTGAATTCCCTCTCAAGTCCGACGATAGGAGCAGTGCCTGTTTTGCAGCGCTCCAGGACGCAGCACGGAAGCTGCAGCAACGATATTCGGAGGCTCGATATGCGCAGGCTGGTTATCCCGATGTGGACATACCGGACGCGCCCTTCTGGTTTTTGCAACTACCAAACCACCCCGACGGCGTGCTCACAGCCGGACGACTCCGTCTGCTGTCGCACGGCGCCCAGGAAGCCCTACTCGAGCACGTCAAATACATCACTCAATTGGAGCCTTTGCCGTACATGGCTGCGCTGGTGCGCATCGTTCTCCTGACACCTGTGTATCCATGTTGACGTGATACCCTCCCGCAGCCTGGCAGCACGCAGCTCCTCGTGAACGCGGAACTCGGCGCCTGCTACATCAAGATCAAGGACGCCATCTCCGCTTGCCGTCTGCCGCGCAAGGATAACGCGCAGTATAAGGAAGTGATCAACTTTCCGGCCATCACGAAATTGCCGCTTGAGCTCATCTTCGAACTTACGAGTGCGCTCGAGGACGCTGCGAAGCAAGGACACAAGGTGTGCAGCGCTTCCATCGTGCTGCAGCGTTCAGCCCTACTCAGCTCAGTTCTCCTTCGTAGCCCACACTTTCAAACCTCTTTGGTATTGCCATCGACAAGATTTACAAGGAACATGTCGATGCGGTCTACCGTCGCCTCCTCAGGGCGCTCGTCCGTCTGGAGGATGCGCAGAAGTGGAAGAAAGAGTACCTTCGGCCGCTGAAGGAATGGAAGGGACCGGATTGGTCGCCGTCGGGACTCGCCGAGGAGTGGGCGGAGTTGCAGCGGGTGGAGAATAAGCTTATCGCCGGGACTCATATCCCCGTCAAAAATCTGGTGCTTCGACGGCCTTCAGTGACCACGAGCTTATCAATGAGTCGGACTGACGATCGCATCTTGCAGCCGAAGCAGGCCCTCGCCTTTTGTCGCCCCGAAGTGAGTCGCCCAGAGCTGTTTCGGGACCGTCAAGCCAGCGGTCACTGATCATTCTTGCGCCTCGCAGGAACCGTACTCGCTCGCGCATGGCTACGCTCGTATCTCGCATCGCATGGCTCGGCGCATCGGCACATCGAAGGAGGCTTGGGAGGCGGAACGGGCATCGAGGGAGTTCTAGAGTTGGCCGTCGTGCACCAGCACTTGTTTCTCTGTATCACTGAGCAATGTTCCGGCTGTCTTCAGCCTTTGCGAGATAGCTTTCTCAGGCAGCTCTCGTGGGACGAGGACTCATTCCGCCTTGACTCTCGCCGACTCTCGCCGGCAAGCAAGCGTGCCAGCTTGGTGCCAGACTCAGACTATCCTCCTCCTTCAGCTCGCGGTCGCTGCTGCCCCACAACAAAGCGATGGAGAAACTCGTTGCTTGCGAAATTGCATAGAGGAGTACAACAACGATCGACCCGCCGCCTCTTCGCCTTCCTCCTCATCTGCACACGTCCGCTCACGTCGCTACGATCACTCCCTCCGGCATCCGCTCAACAATCTTCCTCCAAACTCTCTTCATCTCGAGCGGATCCGCCTCCTTCTTCAAGCAAACCACATCAAATCCCTCCTGCCCGCCTCCGTCAATCTCCATCCCGTTCATGTCGTCGCTCGGCAGGACTGACTTGGCGATCGTGATGCCGAAGTAGAGCTTTTGACGACGCTTGTCAGTCGTTCGGATGCGGAAGCGACAGAAAAGGGTGCCGAGCGATGCGGAGGCGATTTCCTCGGGCGAAGGAGCAGTGGTGGATGAGGGGTAGAGCAGCTCGTAAGGTTTCAATGCCGAGGACTGCACGGGAAGGATGAGTGACTGGAGAGCGCGCAAGAGCAGAGAGGTGAGAACAGGGAGAGGCTGGATCGTGAAGAAGCGAGTGAGGTTGGGGTTCGTCCGCTGCGTTGGCGCCATCGAGAGCTTGGACTGCTAGCGGAGAGAAGCGTAAGCGACTGTTGGCGAATGACCTTGTGACGGTTGACGGTTCCGCTCGGCCGCCCAGCCAAGCACGAACGGGCCGCAAGCCGGATCTCAAGACGATCACGCACGTAAAGTTGCAAGCTGCTCGTGAACCCTTGTGTCGGGTCCAACCCGCGTTGGCTCATCTTCTGGCTGAGCATGGCGTTCATGCCCGAAGCGGATGGTTGTTGCGAGGCGGAGACGCTGTTTACGCAGTTGAGTCAGGATCACTCGCTTCTTGCAGCGGGGAGAAAGTGGAAGTGACGCACACTTCGGAGAAGTCGTCGGCGGGAGGACCGATGTACTCGTGCGCATGCAGCGTGGCGAGCAAGCGAGCGATGAGGGCATTTGTGTTTGCGACCAGGCCTGTTGCCGAGTTGAGCAGCGGGTTCGGCCTGCGCGCGGCACGGGCGGCGTTTCGTTAGATGTCAATAGCTACAGAAGCTCGCTAGTCTGAACGGAGTGTCGTCCAGAACGCACTGGAGATACCAATCCATCCTCTCGACGTCCTTCAATCGCGGTCGCTTCTCCGGGTCGACCGTCAACATCGCCAACAGCATCTGTGCGACGGCGGACGAGCGGGACGAGCGGGACGAGCCGAGTCGGCGCCAAGGGTCGTGGGCGAAGATCTCGCCGCTGAGGAAGGCCGAGAATTCGGGAGAGTTCGAAGTCGGTTCGTCCCAAGGGGTGTCTGCGAGATACAGCGTGAGCAGAGATTCTCCTCCACCAAGAACAGGTCGAGCGCAGGGGTCGGACGCAACTCGCCGCGACCATGCAGAGCGGAAGAACCCTGCACTCACTGCCAAAGAGGAGCGCGAACAACACGACACCCGCACTCCACACGTCAATCGGCTCTGCAGCGTACGGCTGTGCTCGCGCAAGTTCAGGTGCGGCTACATGGGGAAGTTGGTTAGGCGGGACCTCGAACGAAACCAGCAGAACCGAACGCACCGTACGGAGGACTGCCACATCGGTCTTTCAGCAGCCGCTCCTGTCCCTTGTACTTGAATACGGTTGCAAGGCCGAAGTCGGAAATCTTGAGGTTGCCTACGCCGTTCGGGTTCCACTCATTTTTTGATTCACTGCAGGAGACGGAGCACCAGAGCGTGAAATCGACGACGCACCGTGACCGTCAAGAAGGCAGTTCTCGGGTTTGACGTCACGGTGGCAGATGCCGTGACCGTTCAGGTATTTCTGCAGAAGAGTAAGCGAAAAGGATCAGCGAATCCTTTTTTGCCCCGCGGCAACGAGCACGGCTCGACGATGACAGCATCACCTCATGATTGGAGGAGACGGATTTACGAGACCGGCGATAAGTTGTCGGAAGTATAGGTGCGCGATCTCATTGTCGACGCCGACGTCGGGAGCTGCGGGAGCACGTTCTTGAGTTCGTAGCCCACCGCGAAAATCGTAGCCTGACACACTGATCTTGTCAAACAGATCTCCGCCATCAGCTGTACAGAGAGAGACGAGCAGGGCGGGATCAGCATGAACCCGTCGGGGAGGAGGGCAGAATAAGTCTTGCTCACCTAAATCGAGCAGCATGTACAGCCCGCTCGGCCACGTCGTCTCTCCACCCTTCTCCGCTTTAACCGTGCAGTCCTCCCTCGTCTCTCCCCCGAACAAGCGGAGGATATTGCGGTGCTGAAGGGTCTCGTGGATCCGCATCTCCCGCACGAGCTGCTTCGCCTTGGCCGCCGTCTGCGCATCTGACAACGCAGCCGACATCCGTAGGGGAACGACCTTTATCGCTGCGTGGTGCTCAGTCGAGAGGTTGAGTGCCCGCCAGACGGAAGACTGGCCGCCCGAGGCGATGTGCTCGCGCGGGATGTAGCCCATAAGCGGCGGGAAGGAGGGCGCAGGGGATGGACTCATCGTGACTGTGCAGCTTGGCCAGTCAAGTGGTGTGAGCGGGAGCCAGGACGAGGTCGAAGCGAGAGAGCGGTTGACTTTGAGCGGATCACTCAACCCGAGCTGGCCGGCCGCAAAAGTGGCTGAGGACGTGTCTGACAATGCGTACATACTCTGACAAAGCTCACCAGACCTGTCCGACTTTTGCTGACCTTGTACGACCTTCCTCTCGTCGCGTAGAGCGGTGGACTCAATGCACGTCGCCCTCGCTCTGTGGCTGGTGTTACATGCGCGAGAACGTCCTGACGAGAGCTCCTCATCAATGTAAACACGTGTTCGTCCCAGCTTATGCGAGTTGCTCATCCGCTTTCCCTCGCCCGCTTGGTTCCACTTCTCCGCTTCACGCACTCGCTCCACACCGCTGAAACCATGTCTACCGAGCAGCTTCCTGCCCGCATCGACCTTCTTAAGGCGGCCTTCGGCGCCGCAGCTGCCCAGTTCGAGGAGAACCTCAATGAGGGTGCGTTGGTCCAACTCTATCTCAAGGAGCTTCAGCGGGAGGTGGCGGCCATGGGGAGCTGCGAGGATTGCTGACGAGTCTTTCGTGCACTGTCTGCAGCCGCCAAGGTGCATTTCGAGGCCTGTGAGTTGCTCTCTCCATTGCTCGCAGTTTCATCGCCCTTTCCGCTCGGTGGGGAGGACTGCGTGGTCTCGCCTTTTGCGGACGCTCAAGGATGACAAGGTCGGTGTACAGGAGCTGGACGAAACGTTCAGGGTTTTCGCGCAGCCGAAGGAATTCTGCGTCTGGATGAGCCCTCCGTCGAGGTGGGGCGGAACGTGCTGGACTGGCTCCCGCACATTCAGGCTGAGGGAAGGACGAGACGAGGTGTGAGGGGATGATGCAGATGGAACTGGACGCGGTCCGCCTTGATGGAGGACGCTGACCCTGCTTCTCTCCTCTTTTTCCCCTTCCGCCGCGTACCCCTCGACACTTCTCCCCTTCCCTTCCCTTCCTTTTGCGACGCAGACAAGTTTAAGCTTGAACGCCAAAAACCCGTCTACAAGGCCCGCGCCGAACTCGCGTCCAAGGTCCCGCAGTTCTGGTACAACTCGCTCCAGAATTGCGGCCCGATGGCCCAGTTCATCGACCCTGTTGACGAAGATGCGCTCAAGCATCTCAAGGAGGTTTCGATCGAGCATGGAGAGGATGTTAGGGAATTTGAGGTCAAGTTCGTGAGTTGAGGTCTTCCTTCGCCTCTCGCTTCTCTGCGCGGCGTCGGTGGTGCAAGACAGTCCGGCGTATGACTCGTCCTGACTCACACTGGCCTTTGCGATGTTTTCAGGCCTTCGGCAAGAACCCGTACTTCAAGGAATCGGTTCTGAGCAAGAAGCTCACCCTCACGCCTCCCTCCTCCGTCACGTCCAAGCCCGAACCCGCCGCGGCCTACGACCTCGAAGCGACGACCTACCTCGCCGC
>QYSD01000086.1:0-73118 GCA_009806315.1 Rhodotorula sp. ZM1 | reverse complement strand
GCGTTCGCCTAGTAAGTGCCACTTACCGGTAGCGAAAGGTCCATAGTTCGATCCTGTGTGGGGGCAGTACCTTTTGCCAGCAGAGCCTAGTAGCGTACGGCTTTGCACTGAGCCTCCTTCTGCCCCTCAAGAGTCATGGCTCAGCTTAGGCTCGACACAACCTATGTCTGCGGCACGGTCATCATGTATATTTGATTCGTCTCTGCGATTGAGCGATTTGGATAAGGTTCGGAGTTCAGAAGTGCGGTCGATTTTCCTTCGCCCCTGAGGATCCCCGTACCTCATCTGGTGCATTGGGCCTCGGCCTTTGACCCTGCCGGCAAACCGTGCAGTGGGAATCCTTGGCCTACGCAGACTATCCTCAGCTACCGATGAGGTTTTTGGCACATATATTTGCGTTGTTTTCCCCTGTTCTACGGAACGGAGCTATCGTCTAGTGGTTTAGGACGCAAGGTTTTGACTAGCGTTAAGATTTCCTTGCAACCTGGGTTCGAACCCCAGTAGCTCCTCTTTTTGTTTTCTTGGAGAGACGGGAGGCCGTTCCCTCCTCCTGATCCTCTCTCGGCGTTGTCATGACGCTATTATACACGATCTTCTGGCTGCGATACCAGTCGGCTCTAAGCGGGAAGAGTCGGCGGTCTGCCGCGCTGCCGGCCGCCGCCTGCTCCACCACTCAGGCCTGCGCCTGTTCCTCCTCTCCGCTCGCTTCGCTCTTACAATGCTACGCTCAGCACTATCTTCAGCTCCAGCGGCATCTCGCTACTCAATCACTCCGCAAAAACGCTGCCTCGCAACCATAGCAGATAACACCGTTCGACTCGCCTCGGAGAAGCAGGCCGCCACCAACTCGTCAAAACCACCACTTGTGGTTCTGCACGGTCTCTTTGGCAGCAAGCAGAACTGGCGCAGTCTTGCAAAGGGTCTGGCGCAGCGGCTAGGGCGGGATGTCTTTACTCTCGTGCGTCTCTCGGTATGCCCAGTGGGAGGAACGGCGGCGGACCCAACTGACGCTGGATGCGGCGATACAGGACCTGCGAAACCACGGCCACTCGCCGCACAAGCGCGAATTTGCATACGACGACCTAGCTTCGGATGTCAAGGCGTTCATTCAGGAGGAGGAGAAGCTAGACGACTGCGTCGTCGTGGGACATTCGATGTGCGTGCATGCCGCAGAGTGACGGGCTTCAAATGCTGACATCGCCGCTGCAGGGGTGGCAAGGTCGCCATGGCGCTGGCGCTCGGCGGATGCGATGCCCTCTCCCGACTCATCGGTCAGTTTCGCCCGGTTCTGCTCATGGGCCAGACTCTCCCGCTGACAGTCAAGGTCTGCAGTCATTGATATCGCCCCCGCGGTCGGCAAGATCTCGCCCGAGTTCCAGGCGTACCTCGACGCAATGAAGGAGATTGACGAGGCCCAGGTGATGTCGCGGAAGGAGGCGGACGCGATCCTGCAGAAGACCGAGTCGGTGCGTGCTGCCCTCAAACATGAAGATGCACGCGGCGTTGACTCTCCTTGACTGAGCTCGCAGGACCTCGGCGTCCGGCAGTTCTTGCTCACCAACCTCGACCGCAGCTCGCCCTCCGACCCGTACCGCTTCCGCCTTCCTTTGCATTACCTCGCCAACGCTATTGGCGAGATTGGCAACTTCCCCTACCAGCCGGGCGAGCGTGTGTGCGAGCAGCCGTCGCTCTTCCTGAAAGGCGAGTCCTCCTTCTCATTCACCTCACTCCTGAGCGTTATTCGATGCACAAAGGCCGCTAACTACACACTTGTACGCATCGTACAGGGAGTCGGAGCAAATACATCAACTCGCGCAACATCCCTCTCATCAAGCAGTTCTTCCCCAACTCGCAGCTGGAGACGCTCGAGACGGGTCACTGGGGTGCGTCCAGCTTGCCTCGGCTGGTGGTTCCTTCAGGCTGACACTCCTCCTCACGCAGTACACGCCGAGAAGCCGAAGGAGTTTATCGAATCGCTACACAGGTTCCTCGAGCAGTAGACCATGCATCGGTTCTCGCATGCAATCTCGAAACCGTATATTTTGCGCGATGCTCTCGCTGGCTCAGTCGCGCTCGGCGCTAGACGGAAGGAAGCGTGTCGAAGATGGCCTCCATCTTTTGCTTTCTCCTCTCCCGCTCTTCGTCGCGCGGCTCGCCTGTACGACACGAGTCGGAGCCTATGTGACAGTTTTGTGAGAGTAGAAAGTGCTACAGCGGCGAGAGTACACAAGTCCAAGCGATCTCCAAGCTAAGCGAGCCATCCTTCCGCCGTTTCCCCTCACACCGTCTCGAGGAAGTTGTCGCCCCTCGCATTCGGAGCAGCCGCACCCGAGCCGATGTTATCATTCAGCTCCCTCCTCCCAGCGCCCGCAGGCTCGCCTTCGCGCGTAGCTGTCTCGGCGCCTGTATTGCCCGCGCCAGTCGAGGCGGGTCCGCCGCCGCCGTTCGTGCTCCTCATCGGGGCGCCCTGATTCCCTGCGACACTTGTGCTCGTCGCGTTGCCGCGGTACTCGGCGCCGTCGGTCCCTTTGCCCGAATGCTGCAGGCGACGGATGCAAAGTCAGCGCGGGCGGACAATTCTGGGGTGCAGTTAGGGACGCACGAAGCCGAAGCGCTCGTAGGCGAGGCCTTCGATCGCAAACAGGAACGCGAACAACCAGACGACGCGGGTGAGGAAGTCGAGGACGCCGTACTGTGCACAGGGAGAACTGGAGATCAGCGAACTTTGCCGAGAACGAGATCGTGCGACCAGCGAACGCACCCAGAACATTTCGCTCGAGACCGTGAGCACGTTGCCATACTGCGTAAGCGCGTCAAGTCGGGTGAACAGATCCGAGGAATGGAAGCGGTGAACGGGTTACGAAACGCACCTCGCATAGTCCCCAGACGATCGGCTACGGCCGTGTGAGGGGTCAGCGACCCTACTCGCATTCGCTTTGTCGAGGCCGCGCCCTCGCAAGAGTACTCACGTAGATGAGGAAGAGCAGCCCAAGACTAGTCGCGGCCGACCTGATGACACGTCCGCGGTCAGCGCCGAGACGACGAGCCGAGCGAGGCGCCGGGTGAAGGAGGTGCCAGACTACATCTACGGGCTCGTACGGAGTTGTTAGCAGCGTTTCACAACGCTTGAGAAGGTCAAAGAAAGGGAAGGAACGTCTTTCTAGACCTACAGAAGAGCGACGAGACCGCGAAGACCTGCAGAGGCAGAAGTCAGTACTGCCGCTGCCGGAGGCGAGTAGGCGCAGACGGACGTAGTACATCCACCTGTAGCGCGACCTGACGAGCGTGCCAACCAAGGCCGCGATGCTGTCGATAGGCAGCGCGGTCAGCCAGGAACGCACAGGGAGAGAGACTCACCGCCTCACATGCTGAAGAGAGTAAAAAAGAGGACGACGAAGATGCGCGAGAGGTTGAAGCCGGTTGCGAGGAGGACGAGGAGGACGAGAAGAGGCCAGGTGACAGCCCAGCCGATGTACTGGGCGCGGGAGTCAAAAAAAGGTCAGCGAGATTGCATCAGCAATCCGGCGAATGGCGAGAGTCAGACGTACACGGGCGTAGAAAATGGAGCGAGTTGGTGGGAAGGGCGCTCCTCCGCGGAGCTGGTCGGCGCCGCGACTTCCTGACCTGACGAACTCGACGGGGACGCTCGTGTAGCCGAGGTTGGAGGCTTGGGTGGCCCAGTGGAGGGCGGTCGCGGCGAGGATGGCGAGGCCGATGTAGTGGAAGGCGCGGTGGCGCATCGGGCGGGAGTGGGCGACGACGCCGAGCGTGAGCATCGAGAGGGCGAATATGCCGAACATGGCCCAAGCCCAGTTGCTACCGGGACGAGAAAGACCGATGTTCGACGTGACCTGCGCGACGAGTCGAAAGGCAGGTCAGCTCCCGTCGAGTTCTCTCCTGCATGTTACTTGGTCACCCATACCGTCCATCGTAACCGTAACACACTCCTCCATGCAGCCCTCGCCATTGCGTCCGAGTCGTAACCCCACCCGCTGGAAACAGGAAAGGAGGACTTGGGAGACGCACCGGATTGGTCGAGATGGACGATGTGTAGCGCTTGAAGACCTCGGGATGCATTTTTGTCGAGTCAGTGGCGGGCGAGACGAGGGTGAGGAAGAGGGAGAGAGGCGAAGAGGCGCGAGAGAATGCGCATGCGCTCGAGGTGCAGCGATGTGACGCAGGGTGGGTACGGAGGGGCGCGGATACAGAACCAGTGAAGAGGATCGACGTCGGAAAGTCGAGGATAAACCACACAAAGAACGAAACAAGCACAGAGACGGGCCTCCTCCTCGAGACGAAGAACGACCTCCTCGCGTCCACGTCGTCACGCACGGTCAGCAAACAATGAGATGTAAAACGAGGAAAGTCTACAAGCAACAAGAGAGAGCGTCTGTGCAAATCCGGACAACTCGGCCTCCCAAGATCACCTCTTCGTGTTGGGTGGAGAGCGAGCAGTTGGGCGATGGGAGGATGCGAGAGTGCGGGTTGTCGGGCGCGCTGAAAGGGGAGGAGATGCGAGGCGTGACCGTTCGTAGCATGGACGACGTGCATTCTGCCGAAGCAAAGGAAGGTCAGTTTCGGCCATGCCGCCTCACTGTACTGCGCCAGGAAGAGTCACGGAGGCCCCAGGAGAACGTGATGGGACGAAGAATGCGCCAAATGCCGCCGATCGTGGCAAAGAAGGCAGAGGACAATTGGAAGGCCCTGAAAGGAGGGAAGTGAGGGAAGAAGCTCGACGCACGTGGTGAGGTCGCCCTGCGCCGTCTTGACGATCCAGCGTCCTGGAATTCCGTCTTCAGCAGCTCGCTCAACCACTTCGTTGACGAGACAATGGGTAATAAGCTCCACCTCAACCCGCTTCTCCTTCGCCTCCTGCTCGGCCTTCACGCTCGCCTTTTCCGCCGCTTTCTGCGCCCTACTAAACAATCCCCGCAACGAACTTGAGCGGATAAAGCGTGTTCCACGGCACGAAGAGGCCCCTTTTTGTCTCAGCGCCGTACTGTTCGCGCGCTTCGGCCGAAGAGACCCAGCGGACAGTTGGCTTCAGCAGCGAGAGCGATCGAGGCTTCGATGACAGCTATTTCGGCATGGAGAGCTGGAAATGGCGATTCCGAAGAGGATGGGGCGAGACGAGAGTGCAGATGACGAGCAAGGAGGGCGGTCAAGCGGTTGAAGTCAGCTTCTAGCCGTGAGAAAAGTCACTAAAAGGAGCGAGTCGACCCACGGTGCCCGCATCCTTCCTCAAATCAACCGACTCGCTCCACCCCCGGAGGTGAAGACGGTGGGAAATGGGTTGAGTTGGAGGGCCAGCCGTGAGTCTGGAGGGGCGACATGGACGAGTCCATGACGGTGAATCGTCCACGCTCCAACTCGCAGCAAGCAGAGCGGCTGAAACGGGTCGAGGAGAGCGAGCGATAACTGGACCCGCGTGCCTCGAAGCGGCGTCTGGCCGACAAACAGGGTCAAGCGAGCCGTGGCGGCCGGTTCGATGTGTCAGCAGTGCAGTTGCCGCCGTCATACAACCTCTGGCGAGCTGCCAATGCCGGGTGAAGGCGAGCAGCGGGTGCCGCGTTACGGTCGTCTCGGCTCGCAAGCGGTTCGCTCCTTCGCTTGCGCACATGTGAGCAGTCGTACGAGCATGTCGAGTACTTGAACCCGGCCCCACCCCAGAGCAAGCGGGAGATTGTGAGCGCCGGTCGAGACTTGGTCGCTTGGTCGTTGGTCGAAAGCTCGAGGCGTGGGTTGAGCTCCGTCTTCGCGCCCTCTCGTAAGCTCGCGTCTGGTTGGGCTGCTCGATTGCACGTACGCATTCTACGCCACTCGACCAGTTGACCCATAGAACCGGCACTCCCGGCGAGGCGACGAGCGAGGCGGATGGGACCGGGCAAACTCTGCCCGTCGAGGCAGTGAGCGGGAACGCAAGGGAGAGGGCAGGGCGTGGCCGTGAGGGGCAGCATCGTTAGAATGGAGCGGATCGAGCGCGAATTGGACCCGCTGGACGAGCGCAGGTGACCCGCTGCCAGCTCAAGGACTTGCGCGCTGACCACTTTGCCCTTTTCCCGCCCCGCCCGTCTGGTCGCGCACACAGTCAAGGTGCGTGCCAAGCGATGCCTTAGCTGAAACGCTGCCGGAATGCTGATCTCTTGCGTCTTTGTCCCGCACCGATTCGCTTTGTCGCCGTCTCGCTTCGCCCACCCCTTCTTCACCTTCTCACACCGCCTCGCGCATCTATCTCTCGCCCTTGCTCGATTTGCGCACCATTCAACCATAGATGTCGGCAACCCAGTCTGTCCAGACCTTCGGCAAGAAGAAGACCGCCACTGCCGTCGCTTTGGCCAAGGTGAGATGTCGGTCCTTGCGCGGCGTTTCGGCGAGCGGCGTTGGCGGTGGTGCGGGACGGGTCATGGTGAATCAGAGAGCGGCATGGCTGACGGATTTGGCGATGCACAGGAGGGCAAGGGTCTCATCAAGATCAACGGTGTCCCCCTCTCGCTCTACGGCACCCCCGTCCTCCGCGGCAAGGTCTACGAGCCCGTCCTCATCCTCCAGAGCTTCGTCTCGTCGACGACGTCGCTCCCCTCGCCCCTCTCGCGCATGGACATCCGCCTCCGCGTCTCGGGTGGTGGACACACCTCGCAGCTGTACGCCCTCCGCCAGGCTATTGCCAAGGCGGTCGTGGCATACGTCGCCAAGTATGAGGACGCTGCCTCAGCGCTCGAGATCCGCAAGGCTCTCGTCGCCTACGACCGCACCCTCTTGGTCTCGGACCCGCGTCGTTGCGAGCCCAAGAAGTTCGGTGGACGGTATGGCTTGCCATCGTTCTCTTCCGCTCCGGAACTTGCTGCTGACCTATCTCTTCCCTCGCAGCGGTGCCCGCTCGCGCTTCCAGAAGTCGTGCGTCCCCGCTTCCCACTCGCTCCCATACTTGAGACTCGTTCCGCCTTTAACGTGCTCTCACGCTACGCAGCTACCGTTGATTCGGCTCATCACCTTCATCTCTTCGACTACCACCCAACGCCCTTTTTGTACACGGTTGCGCGCGGCTGTTCGGGCGGAGACGAGGAAATTGGATGGATGGGGTGGATCGACGTAGGGTTGGTGAAACGAGTGGATCGGCTGGGACTAACAGTATGGTGGCTTGTGCTGTTGACGAGGGCGAGGCTGCCGGTGTCCTGTACCCGCTTCACGAAGCAGGCGGGCGGAGGGACGAGCGGCTCGCGGTGGTCGTTGATCTCGGCACATTTCCCGACAGCGACATCTTGGGATGGTCACGCAGCTCGAGACGGCTAACACGAGACGACCGGAGGAGGACGGCGGTGACGATGTGCGGCCGGAGTGCGACTCCTCGCTGCTTTTCCTCCTCGCTTTCGCTCTCTTCGCTCCTCAAGGCTGTCTCTCCGTCGACGCATCTCGCCCGACGTGCCTGGCGACTCCCGCGCGCCGTGGCCTTTTCCGCCATGATTCAGGGCGGTGCTCATTTGACGGCTTCCTTTCTGTCTTTGGGTCCAACTCTCGCATCCTCTCCTCAAGTAGTCGACATTCTCCCGCTCTTTCATGGCGCTCTGCTGACGTGGTACGCAGTTTCTCGTCGCATCTAGATCAAGGAGCGGAGGTCACCAGGGTTGAGTATTCGCTCCTGGAAGGCAGGAAAGTCGTGTCGTCATTCCGGAAGGCTTCGGGACGTCGAGCGCAGGGACACAGCGCGCGAAGGGCTCCACGACAGACTGGTACGATTCGGACGATGCGTTGTAAGGGCAACTCTCCGCGGATTTCTCTCCTATTCTCCCCTCAAAGACGGCCGCTTCGTCGCACAGTCCGCGGATAGGAGGCTCACCCTTCCCCCGCACCGCCTCCCCTCCTCGCTCTTTCACCCACTTTATCGCTACGAACGGTTCGGTAGGTGTTGCGAAAGCTAGCTACGTCTTCAAGCACTCAAACAACCGGCCTCGACACGCCCCGACGCCGGGCACAGCCTGTGGCGTCCTCTCTGCTCCTCCTCGCACTCGCCCGCTTGCGATGAGCTCGACGTCGGAGTGGACGCCTACGCCTTCTCCGCCTTGTGAGTCGCGCTCATCCGGTTTAAATGAGTGGCGCATACGAGTAACTGACGCGGTTCGCATCCTTCGGCCAGCGCAACCCGCCTCGACTTCCGCTCGCCCTTCTAGCTCGCCCGAATCGTCGCCGCTCGCTCCAAAATTCAAGTCGACACCGAAGGAGCACAGGAAGGGCAAGTGGTCGGATGAAGAAGCGGCTGAGGTCCTCTTCATCGGTGATCGCTATCTCAAGTCGACTTCACAGACTTCGGCGGGCAGGGTCGAGGACTGGGAGGGACTGAGGGACAAGTTCAAGACGCACGCGAAGGGTAGGAGCGTCAATGCGCTGAGGGGCAAGTATCTCGCGTTGATCAAGAAGCGCGAGAGGGAGAAGGGAAAGGTGGTGGAAGGAGGATCGCCTGAGCACGACGACGGTGCGCTCGCCTGCCCCTTCCGCTTGACGTACCCTGATCAACTTGCTGACCCACAGACATTGTGATCGTCGAGCCAAGCCGCGCGTCCGGGTCACAGCAAGCTCCGCCGCAATGTCCGACGCTCTCCTCCTCGACTTGCGAAGGTCGATCCGTTCGCTGACTCTCTAGCTTTTAACAGCCCCGTTCAGCCCGCGCTCGCAGTACATCATCGAGTGTGGCACAGCGGCCGCTCTTACGTATGTTGCCGGCAACCACGCCGACCCATTCCAGCTCGTCAACCCCTCGGCTCCTGCTCCTTGGACCGTCGCCGAAGATGCAGCCCTCCTCGCCACGATCGCGACGCTGCCTCCCGGACCGAGGCGCTGGCCCAATGCGTACGCGATAGCTCGGAAGACTTATGAACAATCTGAGCAGCGGCCATTTGTGCGGACGCAAGAGGAGGTGCAGGTTCGCTGGGATTCGAGGTGGAGCAAGCAGGCATTCTGGCCGAACGGTGCGTTCGCGATAAACCTGGGGTTGACTTCAGCGGTTGACGAGGTCCTCGTGCAGTGCCGCGCGCCCTCGCCGATCCCATCAATCTCATCACCCAGCAACTCGGGCAGGGAATCCTCCATTTCCTCGCCACCTCCGATGTCACCTTCGCTCGCAACATTGTTGAGAGTCTCGGCGGAGTCGCCTTCATGCCTGTCAAGCCAGCTGTCAGCCCGCCGCAAACCAGCCAAACGCATGTGCAGGCGGGATCTTCGCACTCCCAAGCGCAGCCTGGTCAGACGTCCTTCCGCCGCCCATCAGTGTCGCTGCTGCCTGCACCGAGCTTCAGTGTCTGCCTGCAGGGACTAGCCGCTTCGCCCTTACCGGTCGCTGCGGCTCAACCTTTCTCGTCACACCCCCACGAAGGGACAAACAGCTCGACAGAGGCCCAGCGACCCGCCAGCACCGGCACGCTTCCTCAGCAGCTCTCATCTCCTCCGGCGAGCACGAGCCACTGGACGCCAGGTCGCGCTGCTCCGCCTTTCCCGTACCGTCCTTCGCCTACGCTGGCTTCGACCACCATCTCTTCGCCTCGCCGTGCGCCTGTATCTTCCTCCGACGGCCATATGGCCGTGCGGGGAGAGACCGAAGGAAGCGGATGCGTGCCGCCGGCCTCGCAAGGTCTCGTGACCGACTCGGAACGAGCTGCGTTCGGTGCGGGTCAAGCAAGCGGGCAAGCCACGAGACGGGCGCATTGCTCGAAGGACGAAGAAGGGAGAGAACCGGCGCCAAAGAGGACCAGGACATCGTAAGGAACGCAGTTGGGCCCCCTGCATCCGCTTGGTGTAGTCTCGCTCGCTTGTTGGCATAGTCTAGACCTTGCAAATCTTGTTTCCAAACCGTCTATACATACCGGTCTACGAGAGGCACTATCGCAGCTTGACCACCTTGACTTTGACCGCCTTTCTCGCGACATCCCTCCATCGGCCTGCGGCAGCAGCGCGCCAGTCGAAGCCGTCGAAGGCCGTCGCCTCATACAGCACTTCGACGTCCCCTCGCTCCGACACCTCCTGCGATGCCATTACGTCTAAGAGGGCGTAGTCGAAACGTCCGCTCGAGACGAGGCCGTCGAAAGTCGAGTACGCTGGACCTTCGCTGCGGTCAAAGTGAATCGGTGGAGGCGTCCACGACGAGGGAGAAAGGTACCAGGCCTTTTCGCCCTTGGGTCGCGTCGCATGGGCGGAGTCGAGGAGGACAAAATTGCTGGCGCCCGTCATCTTCGCTTCGATGCCTACGTGGACCTGCTTCAATGGTCCGGAAGTGTCGTCTGACGAGGCGTGCCCGGCGAGGTAGTTGTTGAGGAAGGCTATGGCAGAGTAGCCGGGGAAGTTGGCGGCTGAGGCAACGAGACCGAGGGCGGTGAGGAGGAGGTTGACTGCGACGATCGCTAGTAAGACACCGCGGCGGAGTCGCGGTGAAGCGGTACTGCACGAGAGCGGTCAGTTACGCGCCAAATGTTCATCCAGAGGGGTCACGCACAGAGATCCGATGGCAACGATTCCTGCAGCTGCGCCGACCGTGAACGCCGGGAAGACGTAGACGACAAAGCGCCATTCCTTGTGCTTGAGCGAACTCAGGAGCCCGACGTAGGCGAAGCAAGGGAAGAGGAGTCGGCGAGTCCTTCGGTCGGCAAGAAGGGAGAAGACGGCGGGGAGGAGCGACAAGTGGAGGACCTTCGGGAGTGCCGAAGTGAAGTAGTAGAGCGGCGGCGAGATCTGCAAAGAAAAGCGGGGTTGAGCCATGAGCACTGGTGCTACGGGGGAAAGGGGCACTCACACCCCACTCCGCAGAATGGCCTTGTAAGACGTTGAAGAGGAAGGCTTGTCCCTCAGGCCATAGCAACGCCTTGCGTCGCCAGAAATAGCTATCGACCAGTACGCTCAAACCTGTTCAGAGGAGTATGTCAGCAGCGTGACCGCATCTCGGAGCAAGCGTCACATACCCAGACTCCCAACTGCAGAGACCAAACCCGTTGCGATAAGCTGCCCAGGTCCGACGAGGCGCCGCGCGAGGTGCTCGAGGGCGAAGGGTGTTATGAGGGCGACTAGCTCAAGCCGCATGATGACCGCAGCGAAGGTCAGAATGGAAAAGGCGCTGAGGATGTAGGTGCGGGTTGAGAAGCGAGGTTTGCTGACGGATGAAAGGACTGGCGGGGTGATGAGAAGAGCGAGGGCGACTTGAACTGTGCAGGCATGCGTTGTCAGCAGTATCTCGATGCTCACGCGGAAGCCATTCGCACCGAGAGGAAAGGCGAGCATGTTGGGCAGTGTCCGACCCGCCCAAAAGGGTACATGAAACTGCGTCGACGCCAACAGGAGGAAGTACTTCGCCACCTTTGCGCCATACGTTGCGCGTACTCGACGCGAAAAGAAAGCAAGCGCAAGCGCATTGACGGCCGCGAGTGTGAGGCGAACTGCGAGAAGGACAAGGTCAGCGACAGAGGACCAGCCGGCGCGGCGACGCGTACACACCGATCAGCTGAGCTTCTGCGCCTGTCCTGACGAGATCAAGCTGGCTGGCTAGGCGGAGGGGAAGCGCCGAAAGTCCAGCGAGAGCGAGTGGGCCGATCGTTGAACGAGGGACGGCGCCGCTGAATTCGAGGTGGTCGTACTGCAGCTAGAACGGGTCAGAAACCACGGTGCAGCGGATAGAGCCACAACGCACTTGCTGGAGCCCTGCCGCGTTCACACCCTTCGTGAGAGCGTCCCGGACGAAGTGCAGCGTGAACGACTCCTCGACCTTCGCCGGCGGTACCAGCAAGACGTGAACTGCAAAGACCAGCACCATGAGCACCTCGTGCCCTCGCAGAGGTATCCGCATCAGTGGTGTGTGAGTAAGGAGAAGGGCAAAGAAGCAGTCTCCAGCTGCGAGCGAGAGCAGCTCGCACAGAGCGCTCTGTTTCGCATTTACGGCTTCCTGACGGCCGAGAAAGAGGTCCTGACAGTGTCTGAGGAGGTGCGAAAGAATCGCAGGGCAGTTGGGCGTTTCAATCCTCGATGTCGTCGTCCGGATCGTACAGCAGCGGCCCCCGCTTGCCATGCGCAGCTTCGTGCATATCCGCGAAATCCTCATCTTCTAGCTCCTCGAGTACCCGCGTCCGTCCGCCCTTCCCGCTGCCCACACTGACTGACGTCCGCAATAACGGCGTGCTCGTGTTGACCAGGACCTCTTCGTCAACCTCCTCCAGCGCGGCCTCTTTCTCGCCCAGCGCTCCACCGGTGACGATAGGTTGTGCCGCTTCAGTAAGAGGCGGGAAGGCGGCGAGTTCAAGTAGGAAAGGATTTGCGTCTAGGAGTGCGGACGCAGCGAAAGTTCAGCAAGCGCTCGTGCGCGAGTTGAACATGCACGCGCACCCTTCGGCTTGATGACACCCATCCATGGCACGCGCTCCGCCACAACCGACCGCTTCTCCTCCCTCCACAGACCTTCCTTGCCTCCCATCTCGTCCAGGCCTTCCTCGTTCTGCCTTCGCAGCTTAAGCGTTTCCCACAATTCCGACTTGCGCAGCACTTGCTTGCGACGAGGGACAGGCGAAGGCAGATTGAGCAGCGTCGAGCGAACCGAGACTTGAAAGGCGTAGAGGAATGTGAGCGGCAGGCGTCGCCAAGCCTGAAGACGAGAGCGTCAGGACAATAGCACGGCAGTACGACGAGTAGGTGACGAGAGTAGGCATAGCTCACTTCTTCGCCTTCGCCTTGCAGGGTCATCAACGCGTCCGACTCGCTGAGAGCATCCATGATCCCGCTGCATTCCTCGATCTCGTTGGTAAAGGGCGAATAGTTGTGGTGCAGGTACGAGAGGAAGACGTCAGTGTCGAGCGGGGCTTCAGCGAACAAGACCTGGGAGAGGGACGAGTCAGCCTGGATCTGCTATCAGCAGAAGTTCACCGACACACGTTGGGATCAACCTTGCTGGGATCCCTCGTCCACTCTTTCCGCAAGTGTCTCGGCAGCTTGTCATATTGCCGTTCCTGCAGGATGCCGGCGCGTCCGAGATCCTTTTTGTCGTCTTCGGCGGATTGACCCCATCCTGCGTGAGAGCGGAGTGAGTATCGATGTTTCGGAGGTCATCTTCGGAAGGAAGCACACGCTTGTTGTACAGGACTTTGCCGAGAGCGTGGAAGATGAAGAGGGAAGACTCGCGGGCGGTGACGAACTGCAGCCTGCAGAGGGAGGAGGTGAGCGAGATGCCGAGCCGTAAAGGCGCAGCGCGGGATACTTACAGTTGCTTGACCTTTTCTTTCCCTCCTTGCGATGTAAAGGAGGCAGCCTCTTCGTCGCTGCTGTCGTCGCCGCGCTTTCGCTTCTTCCCCTTCTTCGCACCCCTCTTCGCCTTGCCACCCTTTCCACCGGTACCGAAGCTCGTCGCGTGGCCCGCTCCTTCCGTCGTCAAGAACTGCAGGCTCATGACCGCCGATCGAATGTCGCCGGACGAATGCGCGATGAGGAGGTCGAGGGTGGCTTGTGAGGGTCGAGTGGCTGTGGGAGGCGGGTTGGGCGAGGAGTATGCGCGGTCGAGCATGCGAAGGAGTGCCTTACGCATGATGGTTGGTGCGATGGGATTGAAACTGCACGGTCGAAACGCGAAGACGCAGATTGTCAGCTTGACGGATGTGTATCGCAAAGCTGGAGTCGGGAAAGGGACGCACGAGATCTCACGGCAGGCAGGGTGGTTGATGACTGCGACTCCAAGGACGCTCCTCGCATCCAAGCTCTCCCCTCGACGGCCGTTCCCGCTCAGCCACTCAGCTCCGCCGCCATCATCGTCGCCAGGTCGCGCCATTGCCTCGCTGACGATGACGACAAGGGGCGACGTGACGCGAGGCGATGTCAGGTACTGGCTGATGGCTGAACGAAGAGCGAGCTTGGTCGGATAGTGCGAGACGTTGGGCAGGTCTTCGAGCAGGATGAGGCGGCGGGTAGATGAACTCCCTTCGTCGAGTTCGGCTGAGGACATTGCGGCGGAGGTCGACGCCACCGGATCTGCGGGATCAGGTCCGAAGTCGAGAGCCGATGCCATACCCGCGCGAGCGAGGAAGGAGGAGAACCGGTGGACGAGCGATTCGCGAGCTGCGCTCGGAGTGTGTCAGCCGATGTCCGCAGACTGTAAGGGAACAGGCGGACGCACCGTCATCATTTGCATAGTCCACGTTTGATCCCTCCTTCCACTCGACAATCTCCGCATCCATCTCCTGCGCAAGCACCCGAACCGTCGCAGTCTTGCCAGCGCCCGCCGGACCTGAGAGAACGAGAACGCGACGGTACTTAGCGAGTTTGGTACTCGGATCGGACGATGTGAGGGTGAAGGCCTCGGTGAACCACTTTTCGATGTCGGTAATCTTGCGCGCGTGTATCGACAGGTCGTCCTGTGAGGGCGAAGCGTCAGCAAGCGCTCGACTCAGCTTTTAAGGACACGTACGCGGTCCCGTGGTGCATACTTGTCCACCCACAAGTCGTCAGATCTTTCCTCGTCTGCGACCTCGTCCGTCTCGACCGCTTTCCCCTTGCCTTTCCCGTTCACCGTGGACGTCCTGGCCTTCTTCGATGCTCGAGGGGAGGATGCAGGGCTTGACGACGTGACGACTTCGATTTCCTCGTCTTCCGCGGCTGCAAGGAGAGAAACGACAGATACCCCCACATGAGGACGAGGTTAGCTCGCGACAGAGGACTCGGTCGAGCCGCAACCCACTCAGATCCAGCACAGCCAACTTCTTCACCGCTTGCTTGCCCTCCCTGGCAGCCTTGCTCTTCTTGTTCGGCAGCGCCGGCTGCTTGAACTCCTCCTCACTCAGCTCGCCGTCCCCTTCATTCTTGCCCTTCGTGGCTACCGGCTTCCGCTGTGTGGGCAGTTTTGATGGTTTGGAAGAGGACGCTGTCGCCGAAGTGGGCTGTAAGGGCAGGAAGGAGGATATGGAGAACTGCTTGAGCTGATCAAGTTGAGGGAGAGACCGTTAGCTCTACAGGCGATAGGGCGCGCAGGCAAGGCGACGCACCGATTTCTGGGAGCCTTGCGAGCTACCAGAAGCAGTCGACATCGAGCGGATAGAGGAGCGGCACGGCAGGACGAGGAAAAGAAGCGAAAGGTAGTCGCGAGGATAAGTCAATTTGGCAAGCCTCCCATTCCTGGCCAGAGGCGCCCAATGGGTTATCCAACGATTGCAGATTGCGAGGGTACGGCTTCCATTCACAGCATCTTTCCCTGAGCCGACGCGAAGCCCAACCCAGCCTTCGGTCCCGACCCACCCTCCTTCAGCCTGCGACTGCCCGAGTAGACGAAGCTGTCGACGAGACCTGCGACAGTGAGGATACCGCCAATGATGGCGAGAGTCGACGTGATGAAGTGGGCGGACGACTGGCGGTCCTCGCGGTGGATGACCTGCAGCGGGCTGATCTCGTAATTGAAGAAGAGACTGCGAGGAGCGGCTCCGTCAGTCACTTCATCTAACTCGTAGTGCAGGGCGTCTCATGGGTCGCCGAAGTCCAGGCAAAAGCGGAAAGGAACCATACCCTGGGACGCCCGCGTAGCCATGCATCGTCTGATGACCGCCCTGCTTCTCGTTCGGCTTGTTGTTGCTCACTGAATGCACTACAACCGTTAATAAAAGGTCGCGGAGTTGGGTAGGAGTGCAGGACGTACAGTCACGCTCGTACTGCGTCACCGAGTACTGGTGTGTGTTCAGCTCGCGGCCGTCGAGGAACTGGAACTTTGTCGAGACGACCTGCATGGCACAAGAACGAATGTCAGCAAGACGCTCGAGCAAGCGTCTGGCGGGGTGGGCGGCGCGCCTTGAGGAAGTACTGGAACATGCTGCGAGTCGCCGGAACGAGTTAGCATCACGGTTGCGATATAGCTGAAACGTAGTCGTGTCGCCGAGATCGCATCACATGCGAGGATGCTGGGTACTGAACGAGCAGACTCACTAGTTCGACTCCTCCGTGTGCGCCTTGATCCCGTCCAGCGGGTTGACAATTCCGAGCGTCTTCTTGACATCCGTAGCCTTCTTCCCGCCCATGCCGACAAACTCGTCCTCCGACTCGCTCCCGAACGAGAACGAGTGGATCTCGTGGCCAAAGTCGTGCTTCTTGCCGCCCTGGAGGTACGGAACGAGGTCGTGTATGTGCTGCTGGTTCGTCTGGAAGCTCCGTCCAGGCGAGAGGTGGCTGCGAAGAAGCGGGTCAGCAAATGTAATGGCTGGACCGCAAGAGCGAAGCGGGATGTACAAGTTTCCGATGACCTTGTTAACGCGGACCTTGCCGGCAATGTTGCAGCCTTCGTCGGCCTGGTCCTTGATTTTCTGCGTCCAACCTTCAGACACGCACTACAAGTCGGCGAAGTGCATTTGGAGGTCAGTACGCCGCACGTCGCGCCAACCGGATTGTCGCGCTCGTACGCCGCCTCACCTGCTCGACCGAGTCGGGGTTGACGAAGCTCCATCCTCGCCGTACGTACGACTCGCGGACCTCGTCGCAAGTGTTGCAGCAGCCGGGATTGGGTCCGTCGGTAGGCGGTGTTCCACCGTAGCAAGTACCGCCTGTACGAGCCATACCAGGGTCAGTGCCGGTAAATTCGATCTCGCATATGGTCGAACGAGACAGAGATAGGCACGGTACGCACAGTAGCCCTCAGCCTTCTGCCTTGCAACCCTCTCAGCATCACCCGTCAGCTCCTTCCCCTTGATCGCCTCCTCGACAAACGTTCCAGTCGGCGCGATGCGCGTCTTGAAGAGGTCGTGATGAATGTCTGTGAGTGTCTGCGTCAGCGCCGGAGATCAAAGATGGCGGCGCTGAGGATGCGAACGCACCATTTTGATGCTCGCCCGAGATGTCCATGATGTCGACGCTCAAGACTGTCCGGTAAGCCGAATCGTCAGCTTGCGCCTCAGAGGACGCTGAAAGGGAACGGAGCTCACGGTAGCATGGCACGCGAGGAAAGCTGATGTTCATGTTGACGACAAGCTTCTCCCCTCGTGACCGGTCCACCACGATGGAGGGATCCTGTGGATGCTTCAGTCAACCTTCATTGCTCCTGAGGACGAGTCCAGAAGACCGGGAACAGCGCCAAGCAGGAACAAGGAAGAGAAGGACAACAAACCATGTGCACTCGTCGGTAATCGACGAATTCGTACAGCGTCAAGACGAGGATGAGCGACAGGGATATCAGCGTTACTGTGTATCCTAGAATAGTCAGCATAGCGCTTTCGAGGGCTATATGAAGCGAAACGAGCGAGACGCACATGCTCCGCCGAAACCCGTCTTGATCTTGACGTCCTCCATCGTCTGCGGGGCGTGCCAATCGCGTTGTCAATGACTCAGAACTCTCCCATCGTCCGTGCACAGCTCCATCCGCCCTCTCTGCGAGCGACTTGAGGAGCGAAGCGACACCCGACAAAACACACCTTTCCAAACGCATCCACACCTCTGACCGTGAATCTTCGGCCCATCTTGCTCTTGAAGATTCAGCTGGTGCGCGAGACAGAGTCGCCGCGCCTGTTGGAGCTGAGGCGAGGGAGTCGAACTGATGAAGCGACGCGAGAGACGAGGGAGAGGGGAGGGCGAAATTGGGCGGAGCGGGGTTGCTGAGTCGAAGAAGGCGGTCTAGCAGCGATGCAACGAGCGATGCAGCGACTACAAGCGCGAGAAGTCGAGTTGCGGTCGCCGACAACCGACAACCCGCCGCGAGCGGAGAGTCTGTCCAAGTCGTCCCTTTCGAGCGAGTACGGAGCCCTGAACGAGACGGTGCAATCGGTGTATGTCTTGCGCTACTTCGCCGGGTGGAGCAATACAAGAACGACGACGACGAATAAAGACTCGAGAAGGTGGGCAGGGTGCCGAGTAAGAACCGCTTTAGGCGACGGAGGACGGAAAGCAGAGGGGTCATAAACACAGGACCGAAGGGTGAAGACAGGCTGTGCATGATAAGGGGGCGAAGGAGGATATACCGACGGCGAAGGAGAAGGAGGACGCTGTTGAGGCGCCTCGGGGGATTTCTTTGAATCTGGGGTATACGATAAGCATATGGAATCTATCCAAGAGACGAGAGTCAGTGAGAGAGGCGGTTCGCTCCGCTCACTTGACCTCCTGAAGATCATCGTCGCCCGTCAGCGCCTTGGGCGTGATTCCCTCCTCCGCCAACACATTCCTCGGTCCACGGTAAATCTTGCGTCCGATAGCGAGGTAGCAAAGCGTCGCGATGAGGATGACTCCGAGAGTGACCACCGATGCGTAATTCATGTTGGCCGGGATGACGGGGCGGATGGTTGGGAGGGCGAGGATAACGACGACCGTGCTGACCCAGAGGACGCTGACGATGCGGATCGCCCAGCCGAGGAAGCCGTCGCCCATCGTGAATGGACCTGCGGAAGGCGAGCAGTCAGTTTCGACTGTCGCCGTGCGAGCCACACGACCACGCACCCGGCTTGAACATGACCTCGGGGTGATCCGCGTAAATCATGCGCGCGACGATAGGGATGATATAGGAGGTGTCTGCGTGCGTGCGGACAAGGAGCAGGGCAGGTCAGCTTCGCTCGGAGGGCCGGAGGAGCGAGCAGACGCACCCATAGCCATCGCAGCGAGCGCAAAGATAGCGTTAACAGCGACATAAGACGCGAAGACGAGGAGACCCATCAGAGCTGTCCACAACGCCCGCAAATCAGCCCACCAGCTCACGCAGGACGGAGGGAGCGCCGGACGCACCCGAGATGAACAGGACGAGCCAGACGGCGTTGATGGGGATCTGGTTGCGCGCGAGCTTGTGGAAGAAGCCGCGGTCGGGCATGCCCTTGTCGCGGGAGAAGGCGTAGAACGAGCGAGCGTTGGCGTGCGTGGCGGTTGCGACAACCTGAGTCACTCCGTCTCGTCAGCGCACATCAAGGAGAGAGGAAAAAGGGAGGAGAAGACCAACCTGGAAGGCGATGAGGCAGATGAAAGCCCAGAGAACGTAGAACAACTTTTCCGGGACATTCCTCCACAAGATTTCCGCCGGGGCGTACCCACTCACGCCCAGCTCTCCCAAGTCCGAAAGATTGCCCGAGCAGAGCACGAACACAATGTTGTAGATCCATCCCGCGACGCCAGTTCCGAGGACAGCAATCCAGATTGCTGCTGGGGCAGCGACGGACGCGCGCTTGACTTCCTCCGAGATGTGGCAGGTCGCGTCGTAGTCGGTCATGGTCCATTGAACGGAGAGGAGGCCGAGGAGGAAGGTCAGGCCTTGGGAACTCCAGCCTGAACCGTTGATGTTGTGAGTGAAGGTATACGAGGCCTGAGGCATCGCGAGTCAGCTTGGTGGTACGCAGAAGGATGAGAAAGACGTACCGAGTTCTTCTCCTTGGTGCAGACGAGGAGCGAGATGACAACCGCAACGACGGTTCCGATGTTGAAGAAGACGAAGGTGCGGGTCATGCTTGCGAGCATCCTCGTGCCGAAGGACTGTTGGGTCGAGACGAATTCTAACGCTGCACAGCGAGGGATCGGGAACAGGGAGAACGCACGTTGAGGATACCGTGGATGACGAGCAAGCCGAGGAAAAGGAGGTACGTCTGCCACGCATTGGCGACAAAGTTGCCTCCCGTCGAGAGCGAGACCTGCACGCGAGTGTCGCGTCAGTGAGTAACTGGAAGCGAACGAATGTAAGGGAACGCACGGCAGCGAAAATCATCTGCGCCAACCCAAACTCGGTCGAGGCGACACCGGCAACTTGGCCCAGCAAGTTGAGCCTGCACGCTCCCTTGCGACGTCAGCGGATGAACGGAAAAACAAGGAGGAAGGGCGGATAGAGACGTACCACCCGACCGACCAGCCCATGAAGGCGCGTTGCCGCTTCGGAACGAGGTAGACGGACGCAGAATAGAGACCGCCATTTGTCGGGTAGGCCTGCGTGCATCAGGTCGTCAGGAACTCATGCTGAGGCGTGAGTGAGAATGACGGAGGCGTACGGAGACGAGCTCTGCGCGCGAGGCAGCCGTCAGCGGGAAGGAGGAGGGAAGGAGGAGGGAAGGAGGAGGGAAGGGAGGGAGCCCGGACGCACCGGCAATCGATGTTCCCAAGCAGAAGTTGAAGCATGCGCCCTGTATCGAAGGCCATGTCAGCTGATCAAGGTAAGAGATGAAGCGGAAGAAGGAGAAGAGACGCACGATGAACCAGCACCAGACGACACTTGCGGGACCGCCGAGGGTAAAGGGAGTGTTGAAGGTCGTTACGACGGAGGACGCGACACTGCAAGGGTCAGAGAAGTCAGCTGGATGTCCAGATCCGCGAGCTCCGTCCACACCGCTCAACGAAGAGAATCGTCGGAACGGAGCTTCTTTCTCGACACCGACTTGACCGGGCGGACTCACCCCATGATACTCATGGCGAATGAGATGGTCTGCGAGCAGTACACGCCTGTCAGCTCCCACCGACTCCCCGCGGGTGACTGCCCGGCTGCGACTGTGCGGACCACCGGGGTCCAGCAGCCCTTGTTTCTGCTCGGGAGCGAAACCTCGGACGCACGCTGAGGTTGGTAAACTCCCGCCTGAACTCCTGCTTGTAACCCAACTGCGCGAGGATGGCCTCATCGGACCCGGCAGTGCTGCTCGAGTCGGGGAGGACACCGTTGGTCGCGGGCGGTGAGTTGCTGGCGAAGGTTGGGTGAGGCGAGTCTTTGAGCTCGCTGTCCGAGATGGAGGACGGCATGGCTGGATCGAGAGGACGGTGCGAGCGAGTGTCGTTGTGCTTGGCAGTCGTTCGAGTTGGCCGGGGCAGGGTGCGGTCGCTGTCGTCGCTGCGTTCAGCGAGCGAAATTTTGTTCCGTGCGAGTGAGCGTGTCCAGTCGAGTTGTCCAGGCGTGTGCTTGCTCGCTACGAAAGCGGGGCTGCCGTGTGCAAGCGGGGCGGAGTGGAGTGCAAAAAGAGCACAGCAAGGGCCTCGGCCAACACGCCGTCCTCGAGCGATTTCAAATCCACCTGCGAGCCCATCGCTCTATCTGGTTCGCCGGACGAGCTCAACCCGCAGAAACGACGGAGTGAATGGTGCAATGCAGTCGCGCAAGCGCGTTGATGCCGAGTGCGCAATGAGAGTGGTACAAACAACATGAGAAGCGAGCTACGTCTCCCAAGGAGGACAAAAGTCAGTCAGTACTCACCCTTGCACCCGCTCCTCTCGCGTCTAGCCTGCTTCCTCCTACTTCTCTGCTAGCTCCCTCCGACCGCGAGCGGACACCACCGCGTGTCTCACACCATCCTCTCCGGCCCAGTCTCCCCCTTGCCCTTTCCAAACGACACCGGATGCTCCTTGAAATACTCGATCGGCGTGTGCGTGTCAGGCTTGACTCCATGCGGCGCTTCACGCGCAGGTGCAGCCGCAGGAGGTTCGGCAGGCGAAGCGCCAGCGATTGGGATGCCAGTCGAGGAGTACGAGACGTAGCGCCTTTCTTCGGGGGTGAGGGTGAAGAACGAGGCGGTGTGCTGGTCGACCCATCTTCGGACCTGGAAATACAGTTCGAGAACGGTCAGCTTGGCCTACGACGCGTTTGAGGAGAGCAGAGGAGGGACGGACCGGCATGAAGCAGTGCTCGTGCTCCCCATAGTCGTAAAACAGTACGCCATACACCGCGATCCCTGCGTACAACACCCAAAAATCAGCTCCACCTCCTCTCACACGCGATCAAGGCGAGACGCACCGGCGGAAAGCGTGAAAGCAGCGATCTGTCCAGCGCGGGAGAGGGGAGTTGGCGCGAAATGTTGCGGGAGCTGCGAGGGCGGGATCGGGGGCGGAACGATCTTGGGTGGTGGGGCGTTTCCTCCGAAGGGCATCTTGCGCGAGTTGTGCGAGGATGTCGAGGAAGAGGGATGCGGAGGGCGAGGTTGGACGGTTGGGAGAGACAAGTCGCTCGCTCCCGCTCAGGGCGGGTACTGGGCCCATTGAATCGCTTTCACATGGCTCAGAAGCTTTTCCACCCACCTACAAGCCGTCCCGTGTCGTCCTCTCGCCTCACCACCTTTCCCTCGGTTCTCATCGCCTCTCGCGATTTTCGGGACTTCAGCCTCAACCACGGGAGCCGGCGGCGCAAGAGTGATCAGGGGTGGACGACAAATATGATGGAGGCGCCGGGATAGGCGAAAAAGGCTGGTGGTGCGCAAGGCTTCGGAACCGGGCTTGTCAGGCGTTCGAGGGTGTCTGGCCTTGCCGGCTCGTGTGGCGAAATACGTTTCAAAAGAAGCAACAGAGAAGAACCGGAAGTAGGCGGAGGTAACGGGGCCTTTCCCCGACGAGGCGGTACGACGAGCGTCTTCTCCTCTTCCTTCCAGACCCTCGTTCCATTCTGCCTCTCGACGTCAATTTGCACGCGTCCGGTGCCCATCTGCCCTGCGCTTGATCGTAACGCAAGCCATCGAACGACCGACGAAGGACGTGGGCGAGTACGATACGGAGATTCCGCCTAACTTATCTGCCCTGCGCATCGCGGCTCTTGCGCTTGTCTATTCCTCTCCGCCTCTTCTCCTCCTTACTCTCAATGTATCTGCACTTTCTCTTGCTTGCGCTCATGCACGCGGCGGCAAGGAGCCAATATGACGTCGCTTCGCGGCGGGCGAAGATAGGTTCTCCCACTGCCTGACCTCCTCGACTTCTTCCTGATGTTGCTGACTCTCTCCTTTGCATTCTGTGCAACCGGCTCCCTCACGCCTCTCCCTCCTTCGTCGCCTTGCACCACCCGTCGATGCGCGTCCTGCTGCGCAAATCTCGACATGTCGATATCCTTACGTCGGTTCCTGAATGTCAAGCCTGCTCAGTGTCGTCCTCCCGGCCACTCTTTCCTCCCCTCTTCCGCACACTCGTACGCTGCCGTCCACGTCGGATACCTTCCGCAGGCGCCGCCCCTTTGTTCGACCGAGAACCCCGCTCATCTTACTGCGACGTCGTCTTCTGCGCCGGCACCTCTGGAGCGCGCATCTCTGCAGCCACAGCAACGCGAACGAGGGACTGCTTGTCGAACACCTAAGCGCCGCCATGACTGTCTGCTCAAAGCCTTCGACTCCGAGCGATCTTTCGCCAGTCGACCGAAGCTGCGGCGGGCGTCTCTACCACATTAGGCGGCCGCCAAGACTTTTCGCGCAGCCTTCGCTGCTGGCTGGCACAGCTTCGCAGTGCGCTGTTCGCTGCTGCTCTTTTCCCCTCACCCATTGTCGCTCTCTTCCTGCTTTGACTGCTAACACTCGCTACATTCGCTCGGTTCGACAACCGCCGACATCGCCCTGAGCCAGCACCCGTCCCTCGCAACCAACGCACTCTTACCTCCTCATCCACCCTCAGCTTCGCAGCGCAAGATGGCGGAACGAAGCGGGACAAGGCGAGTAAGCCTGTTGCTGCACGCCGCATGCCTCATTTCCATCTACTCGTGCGTCCATGTTCCTCCTCCGTCCCGTTTCCAAGACAACGCACTGATCCCTTCAGCCGAACGTACCGATAACAGGCTGTACGGCGTCCTACAAGAGAAGATCGTGAAGAACTCGACCTATGGTGCGTGCGACATGCCTTGCCGAGTGCCGCTGCGTCGCTAACGCTCCTCCCGACTTACGCAGGCCCGAAAAACGAGCACTTCACCTCCTCGTACCTCCTTATCGTCTTCAACCGCCTCTTCTCCATTGTTGTCGGACTCGCAATCCTGCTGTGGAAGACGAGGCAGCAGCCGGAACAGGGCGGCTTTTCGCAGCGGCAGCGACCTGCGAGTCCTTACTACGCGTGCGTTCTTGTTCGTCCGCATTGTCGTGCTCCATGATGCAACCCTGATGAAGATGTACGCGCAGATATGCGAGTGTTGCACTCGCGAACTTTGCCAGCACGACTTGCCAATACCAGGCTCTGCGCGTGCGTCTGACTTTCCCCCCCGCCGTAACACGTTCGCTGACCTCGAGGGCTTGTTGCAGTACGTGAGCTATACGACGCAAAGTATCGCCAAGACATCCAAGATGATCCCTGTACTTATCATCGGCGCCTGCATCTACCGCAAGAGCCACATGACCCGAGAATGGGTCGCTGGAGGCGTCGTTCTTGCGGGGTATGTCGTGCTAGGCCGAATGCGTTTCAATAAGCAAGGGACTAACGCGGTTTCGCGGCTACAGTTGCGCGACGTACCTCTTCTCCTCCCCGCTTACGCCGCACAGTCACGCGGCCCCGGCAGCAACCAGCGCCAACATGAGGGACGGCCTCATTGGCGCCGCTTACCTCCTGGGCTACCTCTTCTTCGACGGCCTGGTCTCCTCAACGCAAGAAGCCGTCTTCGGCAAGAACCCCTCTTCCTCCGACCCTTTCGGTCCCCAATCGCCCGTTCTCGACCAAACGATCTACACCAACGTCTTGGCCGCCCTCATCGCCATAGCCACGTCGATCGCTTCGACCGCTACCGGCTCGTTCTGGCCAAACCTCGAACTTCTCCTCACGTCGGCCCGGCTGCTCTGGGACGTCTGTGTCTTCTCCGCCGCCACCGCCGTGGGCTTGATTGTCCTGCTCAATACGATCGCCTCGTTCGGTGCCCTCACGTCCTCCCTCATCATGACAATCCGGCAGTTCCTCTCTATCCTAATCAATGCCGCAGCCTTCAACAACTCCTGGAGCGTCTCGCTCGTCGGCTGGACCGGCGTGTTCCGGTGCGCAGCCTTCCCAATGCGAGCGACGGAAGAATGGCTAACGGCAAGATCTCACAGGGTCGCCTCAGGCGTCTGGATCAAGATCGACAAGAGCTACGACCCTCTGAAACGGCCCAAGGTCCCCTTCGACGTCGGTGACGAGACCGAGGAGTCGCGCGGCATGCTCGAGAAGAAATCCGCATCGTCGACCGTAACCGCCGATTCGCATGACACCGAGGTTCGCCCGAATCGAGCGAAGCAGGGTGGGTCTCTTTCACACCACGAGTCGAATCACGCAATTTGAGCACAGGCATCTAACATCATCGACTCAGTCGTCATGCAGTACAGCGTACCCATCGCCATCCCCGTTTTTGTCACCATCCTGCTCGCTCCTTTCCTCTCGACTTCGGGCATCGCGGTCGACAAGCCCTTCGAGTCCGCCTCGACAATATTCAGCCCGACTTGGCTATCGTCGATGGGCTCGGTTGCTGCACCTGTGGCCGAAGGTGAACTTGGCGACGACCAGCCGCTCGAGGACGGTATGGTCGGCACCGAGCTCGAGGCGCTCACTTCGCCAACGAACGACCTGCTCGAAGTTATGGACTCGGCGAACACTGGCGATCCCGCCGTGACTCTCAGCGCATCCGACAAGGCCGAGGAGGACGCCTTGAACTCGGCTGAAGCGTCAGAAGCCGCCGAGCTCGCCATCGCCGTTGAAGGCGGAAGCTGGGACAGTCAGCTGCACGACGCCATGAGCTCGGCTTGCAAGAGCGAGTTGGTCACGATCCCCTACCAGACGACCATCCGCACCGCTTTCGCTTCTTTCCCTCGCTCCGGTAACTCGTACCTTCGTTCGCCCGTTGAGCGCGCGACGGGGTACCAGACGACCGTTTGTAAAGACTCGATCTCGCGCCTCTAGTACGCATTCTTTTTGGCTGACGTGCTTTCGTCGCAGACTGCGACCGCGGGCTCGAGCGGACCTTCCATGGCGAATGCAATCATCGCCTTAACCTTTTCGTCAAGACGCACTTCCCCACACTCCCTCCCGTCATCTCGCCGCAGAACACGGACCTCGTCAACTACTACAAGCGGTTCGACTCAGCCGTCCACGTCGTTCGCAACCCGCTCGACGCTGTCGCGAGCTGGTGGCATCTTCGCCATGCTCCACCAACATCAGAGGGCTACCAAAACCACGAAGCAAAGGTCGAGTTGCCCGGTGGCAAATTCGGTGAGGCGCGACGAGACGACATCATCGACCTCGCAAAACGCTGGCGTCGGCACACGACCTACTGGCAGCAGGCCCCGCTCCTCACGCATACGCTTCGCTACGAGGATTTGAAGGCACAGCCTATCCCAAATGTACGCGCTTCGGCCGGTGGTCCGTCGCGACGAAGCTGACGCTTCTGCTTCAGATGATGAGCCTCCTCTCCTTCCTCCTCCCAGATGACGATCTACCGCCGCTGGGCGACATTGCATGTGTGGAAATTCCTACGTGCGTGCGCGAAAAGTTACTCACCTCTGCGCATTCAGCTGCATCGCGGAGCATTACGAGAATCTGCAAGCCTACCATTCTCGTCGCTCATCCGACTTCGCTCAGTGGGATATTCACGAACCCTCCCTACGCCAAGAGATTCTCAATATCGTGCGACGACCGTTCTGCGCATTCGGGTACCGCCGCGTTCTCCTCGAGGCGAAGGGCGACTTGCCGGAAGTCCAGGAGGCTATGGATGGGTGCGCTCGCACGTCTCCTGCTGCAGCTCCACGAGCTGATTGGCCTGACCACCCAGCTACTGCGACCTGGGCATGTCGGACCCCGACTACCACGAGGTTCGCGGCCACCCAGCGTCCCACCGGCGCACACTGTATTTCCCCTATACCCTCTTCTTACATTATGTCTTGTATAGCAACATTACAGTCTGCGCATTCCCCGCTGACGGCCTTCTTGATCCGCGTCGACCTGATACCCCCCGAAGCAGAGTGCAACGTCTCTTCTTGCTCTTCCGTGCTCTGCGACCCAACACAGACTACTCATCAGCGTGTGGCTGTAACGTCGTCCCTCGCCTTGCGCAAAAAACATCTCTTCACTCTTCGTCCTCCCGGTCGCAATGATCGCTTGATCCCCCTTCTCTCTTCGACTCCACTGTCCCACCTCGCGCGGAATGCTTGAGCGGGGCGAGCTATCTACTCTACAGAGCCCCTGTACGCCAGCCAGACTCGATATGGAGCCGGCCCTCGCTCTCTCCCCCCATCTCCTCCTCGCCCTTTCGGTCATCTCCTCCATTGCCTGGATCGCCCGGGTGCATCTTCGAGCGGCGCGAAGACGAAGAGCGCGCGTTGGGGTCGTTAACAGGGATTCTAGAGGCTCACACGAAGAGCGGCAGCCTCTGCTCGACGGCGTCGATGGATCGGGGCGAGGTGGGGTGAAGCCGATGGAGCAGGGTAACAATGATCCGACGGGATGGGAGCTCATGCTGGGAGCTGCAAACGTCCTGATTGCAGTAACGCTGGTCGGCGTTACCGTCGGCAAGCTGCAGGGCGTCGAGACCGGCGTAAGCCCTGGATGGACGCGAGTATTCGAAGGTGGAATGATCGCTATCCCCGTAAGCACTCCCAGTTCTGTTGTCCTGACCTCGGAGAGCTCACAACCGTCGTGCTCAAAGACCTATGTGGTCCTGATGAGCGTCGCAATCCTAAATGACAAGCGTCTTGCGCAACTCGCTCGAGTCCAGCAGGCTGTCCTCAGCAGCGGACTCGTACTACTCTCGGCAGCCGTTTTCGTCCGTCTTCCGCTTCCCCAACATCTCCTCGAGTCCTCCACTAACCGCTTGACTCCGCAGGTCTGGCCTTTCCTCTTCTTCAACCACCCCCCTATCACGGCGGTATGGCGGCTTGGCTTTGCGCAATCAGCGCTAGCCTTAGCGTTTTGTATCCTGATGCTCGCCACGCCCTCGTTTTACCATCCACGACTCGCCGGCGTAGCCCCCAACCCTGCTCAGACCGCTTCGCCCCTCTCGCGCCTCTTCTTCTCCTTCCTCGAGCCGCGCATGGTCCGCTACTACGCCGCGACCTCGTCTCGACTCTCTCGATTTCTCCGACTCGACCGCTCGGCCAAAGACTTCTCGGCCTATGTTCCGCCACTTTCCGACGTCCTGCATTCCGACTACGTCCTGCAACGCTTTCGGTGGACGGGCGACACGGTTGGCCCAACCCGCGACGATGACGGAGACGGCGAGCAGGAGACCTGCGGGCCGGAAACGGGTGAAGTCCTGCAGTTTGCCTTGCAGAACAGGCAGGACTTGCTGGTCATTGGCACCTTCGCGACCTCCTGGATCGGCTGGATCTTCGTCACCCCACTCTCGATGAACCTTCTTCTCCGGTACATCCAGCAAGCCGAGTCGCCCCCCTTCGGCCTCTCGCCCTACCTCTTCGTCGTCCTAATCTTTATCGCACCAATCGCCTCATCAGTCAGCTACCAGTCCGCATTGTACCGACTCGCGCAGCTCGGCCTTCGACTACGTGCGCTGCTCGGCCACGCCATCTACGCCAAGCTTCTCCGTATCAAATCGGGTGGCGGGAGCGAGAAGGACTCGGAGAAGTCGAAGCAGGATGCGCCAGAGACTGGACACGTGGGTGCAGGCGGTAGTGAAGCGGTCGGGCGCGTCAACAGTAAGCTTCGCCGTGCGGACCATCGCATGCTTTGCCTCTGACTCTCGCCTTCTCGGCAGATCTCGTCGGCACGGACATAGACACGATCACCTCCTCGCTTGTGGGTTTGCAAGCAGACGCGCTCTGCCGCGGCCGACTGACGATCTGCTCGATAGCCCTCCGCCCTCCAGCTCTTCGGCGTCCTCCCGAAGTTGGTCGTCTCACTCGTCTTCCTGTACTTCCTCCTCGGCTGGTCCGCCTTCGTCGCTCTCAGCTCCATCGTCCTCTTTGCACCGATCTCGAATATCGTCAGTCGTCGATATGGCGCCGTGCAAGAGGACATCATGAAGGCGACGGACAGGCGCATCACGCTCGTGCAGGAGCTGCTCAACTCGATCCGCACTCTCAAAATGTTCGCTTGGGAGAAGCCGAGCATGGTGCGCATCGGAGAAGCCCGTGACGCGGAGCTCGGGCGCATCACGAAACGTGCCAAGGTGTACGCAGGCATGATGTTCCTGTCAACGGGAGTCCCCGCCGTCGTCACCCTCAGCACCTTCGGCGCCTATATCTTCCTCCAACACAAATCGCTCACCGCCTCAACCGCCTTCACCGCCATGAGCTTGTTTGGGCTGCTGCGAGAAGCCGTCAGTGCGCTCAATCCGCCGCGCTCGATTTCCTGTCGCCACTTGCTGACACAGTCTTCGCAGTCTCCGCCACCTACTTGCTTTCCGCCTTCATGCGCGCTCGCGTCTCGCTCGGACGAATCTCACGCTTCATCCAGGACACGGAGGAGCTCGACAAGTCCGCACGCAGCTTTTCCACCGTACCGTCAGCCAAGTCCTCAACTTCTGTCGACGACGACTTCGCTGTCGTCATTGACGCCGACTCAACCTTCCGCTTCTTCCGCTACGACGATGCGGCTTTCACGCTCAAGCTCAGCGGCGACGGCGGCTCAGATTTGCGCATCCCTCGCGGGAAGACCACAATCATCGCGGGCGACGTCGGCAGCGGCAAAAGCGCTTTGCTTCTCGCGTTGCTCGGCGAGCTACACGTCGCCAAGGGCGGCGTTCAGATTGGCTCGCCACACGAGGACCGCGCCCCGAAGCTTTCGTTTGCCGCGCAGAGTCCGTGGCTCCAAGACACGAGCGTTCGCCAGAACATCCTCTTCGGCGAGGATTATGAAGATGAGCGCTACCGCGAGACGATCTTCGCATGCGCCTTGGAGAAGGACCTAGAGGCTCTGCCGGAGGGTGACGAGACCCGTGTTGGCGAGCGAGGGTTGTCCATGTCCGGGTGAGTCCACATTGCGCCGTTGACGAGAGCGTGGAGCTGATGGAAAGCGTTCTGCAGCGGGCAAAAGCAGCGCATTGCTCTTGCTCGAGCCATCTACGCCCGCAGTGACATCGTCTTGCTCGACGATGTACTTTCAGCTCTCGACAGGTTCGTACGCAGATGATCACCGTCTTACACAGTCTGTTAACGCCCTTCGCAAACTGTGCAGCAACATGGTTCAGCACGTCGTCGACCATTGCCTCAACGGGCCGCTTCTCCATGGCCGGACCGTCGTCCTCGTCACGCACTTCACCAGCCTCTGCGTGCGCAAGCTGCAGAGATGCGCGCTTGTCGTCGAACTGCACGACGGAAAGGTGACTAGAGCCGCACCCCCGTCGAACCGACTCGAAGCGACGTCGAACGGCATGACCCGCTCGTCCTCGTCGTCCTTGCGGAGCGAGCGATCCAGCCGGACGAAGGCTACCCGCGACGGCTGCCATGCTGTGGACGTCAAGCACGGCCAGAGCGTCGATGAGGATCGAGTCGACACCTCGGGTGAAGGTACCGACATCTCGTGGACGGTCTACCGCAAGTACGCCGCAGCGATGGGCGGCTTCAAGTTCTGGATACCCTACGCCATCGTCAACATCATTGCGCACGTCTTTATGCTCGCTCAGGGCTGGTTCGTCGGCCGTTGGGTCGGGGCGGCGGACCGTGACTCGCATGCGGCTCGCTATTTCTCGCTGTACGCCGGTATACAGATCGTTGCCTCCGTCTCCTTGACGGCTATGTATCTTCTGCTCATCTGGGGCGGCATCCGAGCGTCCCGCCTGATGCATCGTCGCCTTGCCGACCGAATTTTCGCGGCGCCCTTCCGCTGGTGGGACCGGACGCCCGTCTCGCACGCCATCAACCGCTTCTCCAAGGACACCGAGGTTCTCGATACCGAGCAAGTGGAGAATTTGAGCCCAGTGCTCGACTACGGCTGTCAAGTATTGTTCGTCGCTGGTGAGTCGCCCGTTCTTTCCGGCTCTCGCACCCCGCTGACGAGCCGTCCGCAGTCGTCATCTGCGCTGCCTTGCCAGTCTTCTTGCTACCGGCGGCGGTTATCAGCCTCGTCTTCTTCTGCATCGGCCGCCTCTACGTCAGGTTCGTTGTGCCGATTGTGCGCACTTGATCGCACGCTGACCTGGCCAGCTCTCTCTAGGAACGCTCTAGCTGCACGCAAGCAAGTTGCTGCCGCACGCGCGCCGTTGTTTTCAACGCTCGGCGACTCGACTTCAGGCGTAACGACGATTCGGGCGTTTGCTCGACAAGACCAGTTTGCGCGGCGATACAAGGAGGAGACCGACGCTTACAATCAGGTGCGTGTCGCATTTTCGTACAAATGGTCATTCTCGCTCACCGCCTTGCTGCCTCCAGGTGCAACTGTATGCCGAGGGACTCGATCGATGGCTCGAAGAGCGGTCGGACATGGTCGGCGCGACCGTCTCGTTCATTGTCGGTTTGCTCTGTCTCTCGTCAGGTTTGAGCTCCGGCGTCACCGGCTTTTTGATCTCGACGGGTGCGTCTCTTCCCTCTCACTTGTGGATTTTCGCTCTAACGCTGCTAATCCCGCAAAGGCCTCGAGTTCACGTCGCGCATCCTTTACGTCGTCCGAGCCGTCAACAAGAACGAACTCAGCCTGAACTCGGTTCAGCGCATCATCCAGTACAGCACCGAGGTGGAGACGGAAGAACCAGCATCCGACATGAAGGAGCCGCCTGCGCATTGGCCGGACTCTGGCGCCATCGAGTTCAAGAACTTTTCGGCCAAGTATGCTGACGATGACGATGACGTCCTTCACGAGCTCTCGCTGTCGATCAACAGCGGCGAGAAGATTGGCATCGTCGGGCCTTCGGGCTGCGGCAAGTCGACCCTCTCACTCGCAATCCTCCGCTTCATCATCGCGTCCAAGGGCGGGATCAAGGTGGATGGACGCTCTCTGTCAGAGACCAATCTGCAGGCGATACGGTCTCGCTTCACGCTCGTCCCGCAAGACCCAACCTTGTTCTCCGGCACCCTACGCTCGAACCTCGACCCGAACGGCGAGCACGACGATGCGACGTTGTGGAATGCCATCAAGCGCAGCGGGCTCGTGAAGGATGGCGTCGGACATTCGTCCTCGAACGGCTTATCGCTTGACACCCCCGTCGCAAGTTCCGGCAGCAACTTCTCGCAAGGTCAGAGACAGCTCGTCGGTCTGGCAAGGGCTCTGGTGCGCAGTTCGAAAATCATCGTGATGGACGAAGCGAGTGAGTCCCATCGATGGTGCAAGTAGTTCGTCCTCGAAGAGTTGCGCTGCTGACTTGCGTTTCTCTCAGCCGCAAGCCTCGACAACGAGTCGGACGAGCTCGTACAGCGCGTCATCCGTGAAGAGTTCCGGGGCTGCACAAACTTGACGGTCGCGCATCGTCTCGGTGAGTATTCCGCCGCTCCCTCGCCGAATTCACGCAGCCTGCTGACTCCAACTTGCAAACCTGCAATACAGACACGATCATCGACTTTGATCGCGTGCTCGTGCTCCGCGCTGGAAAGGTCGTCGAGTTCGACACTCCTTCAGCCCTCCTCGACAAGGAAGACGGCGTTTTCAGGGAGATGGTTCAGGCGACCGGCAACTTCGAGGAGCTGAAGCGCAAGGCGCAGAAGGGGAAGGGAAACGAACGTAGTCGGAAGACACAGGCCCGTAGAACCGCTAAACAGGAGATCAAGTAGAACAGCAATAAGGGCTCTCACTCGCGTTCCTTCCGATCTGGCGATGCTTGGCGACGGTGCTTTGCAGCTAGGGAGTCGCGCGGCGCTACGTCCTTGAATTGAACAGTCCGAGCAGCTGCCCTGCATTCCCGCGACCTGCTCCTGCGGGGTGAGGTGGCGCCTGAGTTTGAGGTACGCGCTGCTGCGGCAACACTTGCTGAGCACCGGTAAGCGGAGGGTGAGTGGCGAAAGGAAAGGGGAATGGCTGCTGCGCCGGATTGGGCGGAAGATAGGATGGGTGCGGGAGAGGCGGCCTCGTCTGCAACGGCGCAGGGTACGTAGGGTATTGCGGAGGGTAAGGAACGCCAGGAGGAACGTGACCAGCGAATGAGGTCGGTGACGTGTCCTGTAGCGGCTGGAGGCTCGACGGGTACGGCTGATCGGCGACGGCGGAGGGGAATAAAGGCTGCAGCGCGGGAGGCGCCGCGTAAGGTGCGGCCGGCAGACGATGAGTTGGATAGGGCGGTGGCGCGTGCGTAAACGAGGGATGTTGCTGCGCTAGGGGAGTAGGCTGAAGCGGGGGAGGTGGCGGAGCAGGTTCCGCCTTGCTGGGTGGCTTGTTGAGGATAGATAGCAGGCTGCCCTTGCTGGTCGAAGGATGCGACTGCTGGACCGGCTGAGGCGGCGGGGGAGGCTGGGACGAAGCTGGAGGTGTCGGCAAAGGCCAACCGTTGTAGTCGACAGCCTGTCCCGCCAGAGGCGCATTGCTCGACGCGCCGGCAGCCGGTCGGAAGAGGCGCTCGACGTCCTCTGGCGTGCCCCTGTATCCGCTACCACTCGTGCAGTTGGTGAAGCTCGAGGACTGCTCCAGCTCGAGATCCACTTTGCGAGGGGGACTCTTCGCAGCGACGGTCAGCAGCGCTCGCAGGAGTGCATCGTGCTTCTCCTTGCGCTGCGACTCCTCGAGTTCGGTGACGGTAATTGGGGCTCGTGGAGGGGTCGAGAGCGTTTCGGGTGGCGGTTGGGCGGAGAAGAGAAGAGAGGCGTGAGCGGTGAGCGGGGACGCGGCGTGGTGGTAGAGCTCCGGGTGAGCATGAGGAGGAAATTGCGGGGCCTGAGAAAGGTCATGCTCCTGCTGCATGTCTGACGGAGTCTGCTGTTGCCGGAAGGTGGGATGCGAAGTCGAAGCGAGAGGAGGTAAGGGCGACGGAGATGCCAGCGCCATTCCTTCGAGCATCCCGACGAGATTGCCCTGCGCGTACGACCCCTGCGGTTGCTGCGCGTGAGGAGGAGGCGTCCCACCTTGACCGCTGAAGAGCTCAAGCAGTCGCGCCTGCTGATTACTCGACGACTTGGGTTTCGGCTGGACGAAGGATTGTTGTCGCTCATAGGCGACCTGAGGGGGTGTTGCGGCGAAGAACGAGTTGAATGAGCCGGAAGAGGCGTAGACAGGCTGGGTTGTCGGGACAGGTAGAGGCCGGAGAGGAGGAGTGTCGTCGTTGGCGGAGGCGAAGTGCGGTTGCGGCGGCTCGTGACTCGGCAGAGGAGGCCGTTGGGACTGCGGAGGCGAGCCAAAGAAGAGCGCTTCGAGCGCTTGCGTTCCCTGTTGAGTCGTTTCCCACGCCTGCCGCCGAGCTCCCTCAACAACGCCGTCGTCTTCGTCCGTCGTCGTCTCTTCCTCCTCAGTACTCGTCTCGAAGTCGCCAGCGACCCAAGGCTTGAGGATGCGGCCGCCGACAAGGATTGGAGACCGGGAAGGGGCGGAGACAGACGGTGGAGAGAAGGGTGGCGGAGAGAAGGGTGCAGGCGGGTCGGCAGGTCGGACCGGAATGTTCTTCGGCTTGTTGCGGTCGATCCACAGCTTCAGATGCCTGCGCGAGATGTCCTGAGTTAGCCGCTAAGGTCGCATGGAGCCTGAAGCCGTATCGAGGAAACGCACGAGATAAACGGCGTCACCATGTAGAACTTCGCCTGCTTCCCGTTCGCCAGCTCGCCTTTCGTGCGCGCCGACGAGCCCTTCTTCTTACCGCCCGAGTTGGCATCTTTGCTCCAGGTCGGAAGGTCGGACAGGCGGAACCAGTCGATTTTCTGCAGTTGCGAAGAGCGGGTCAGCCGATAAGCTGTCTCCCAGCGACGCGCGGCGGCACCAGAACCATTCCGGCGCCGTTAGGGGTGAGTCGTTAGAGGTGAGTATGCCCACAACCGAGACCGCAAACTCACCGAGATCTCCTTCCTCGTCCTCGTCTCGAACCTCGTTGACTCGCTGACGCCCGGGACAAAATATAACCGAATCTTCTGCTCCCGAATGACCAGTTCGACATAGTACGGATGCCGCTCCTGTCCTTCTGGCTCGATGTAGGAAGGATCGAGTTGTTCAGGTGGAAAGTAGGGCGACAAGTCGAAGCCGGTTTCTTCGAGGACCTGCGAGACCAGACTGGCGTCAACGCGCAGGTGAGCTCGGTTCGGAGGAAGGGCGCACCTCTCGGACCGCACACATCGCTTCCGGTTCCTGCTTGTTGATCTTCCCTCGGGGGAATGACCATGCCGATCCCTTTGTCCATCCTTTTACGAGAAGAACCTATGAGAGCGTTGAAACGAAGCATTGTTGGCGCGATTTCTGCGAGGAAGAGGCAAATGCGAGCGACAGAAGGCGGTCGCGCACCTTGTCCCACCACTCATTGATCAGCACTGCTCCACAAACCGGTACCCGCTCTTTGTACTTCATGAAAGACTCCCAGATCGTCTGATGTTGCGGAACGAGGTCGTGGAGAAGGGGGCAGGACTTGAACATGAGGAGCGAGAAGGCTTTGAGGGAGTAAGAGGGGAGGAGCGAGGGGTTCGACGCGGTTGGTCGGATGAAGTCTTCGTAGTACCAATGTCTGCGCGTGTATCGCGAAAGAGGAAAGCCCAAGGCAAGGTCAGCGACTTTGGCCTCAATTCGCAGTGTGGAGTTTAGCTTGCGTAACACTGGATAGCGGGCGCTGATCGATCTTCACCGCTTCGTGGGCCATTGATCTCGCACCGGGTGTCCAAACAGAGCCCGCGAACAGCGCTGGCCTCTTTCACACCAGCACCCCACATGCTCCCCGTCGCGCCAGAGCTGCCACGCGCCGCAAGCTACAGGGAGCTCTCGCCAATGGACCCGTAATCGCCCGTACACCTCGCCCATCCTGTCGGGCACTTCGCCACGCTTGATACTCGTCCAACTCGCCCCTTCCGGCTGAACCCCTCGGCACGCCCGCCGTATTCACTATCCTCCAAGTCACGCAGGACAACTGGACTCACGCTTGTTCGATCTGAAAGCACATCCTGTCCATGCTCTCAAGCTCCTCCTGCGGCAGGTTGACGATGAACCGGGCGGCGAGGTCATCGAGGACCTGTTCGAGCTGAAGCGACGCGAAGGAGGACTGGTGGATGCCACTCGTTTCGGGAGGATGTAGTAAGTGTGACATGCTGTCACGTCAAGCAGCAAGAACGCGCGCAATCGAGCGAGAGGTGGGCAGGTCGAGCGAAGAGGCAGAGGAACAAGGGGACGCGGCGTTGTCCACCGACAACACGCTCGTGCGCAGCTTGGAGGCTGGTCACCGGCTGAAAGGACTGATAGAAACGGATTCAAGCCGTGGCTGGCCCGTCCGCGCCTCCTAGTCTTCTCCTGTTCCCCTCTCGCTTCTTCATCAGTCGAAAGGTGAGGTCGACGTAGACCCGCAACCGAAGCATTCTAACGAATTTGCACTGACGCTTTAAGGGCTGCGAAAGGAATATACGGCCGGCGGAAGCCACTGCTCGGCCTACTTACTCATGAGACGCTCCTTCAGCCAAGCGACCGTCTTATCAAACGCGTCGTCGGCTGCCTTGCGTTTCTGCGGGTCGTCCGCATTGCACCTGATGGCCGATCCGTGGCCGGCATCGAAGCTTGCTCCGCGTCGACGCTGAGGCAAAAAGGGCAGGAGAGGAGAGAAGTGGCGGGCCGGCATGGACATGCTTCTCGTCGTTCTTGGTGATCTTCTTAGCGAAGTCTTGCTTGTATCTAGTGAAGCTAGAGTCCTTCAGCGTATGGAGCTAGAGGAAGTCGACGGATGCGACGTTGAGGGCGTGCAGGTCGTCCGGGATACTGAAGAGGGACGGCTGCGCGACTGCGCCGGCGGACATGACCGGCGGGGAAGAGATGCAGAGGTCGACCACGTAACGGGCGCCTGTGGGTGTGCTCGGAAGAGCGCAAAGCAGATTTGGGTTCGTCGTCTTCCTCGATGAGCAAGGAAGAGATGCGAACGTACCGAAGCAGTACCCGATTGCCACAAACTCTCTGACGTTTTTCTGTTTCAACCCCTCAATGACCTTGTCGACAGCAGGCGCTGTGACGTCCTTGCCGTGTCGCGCCAAGCACTCGCCCAGTCGTTCCTGCTTCTCCTCCGCCGGGAGAGTCAGATAATGCGAGGGATGGGATCGCCGAGGAGGTAGTCCGGCATGCGGACTGTGACGGGGACCTTGGAAGCGAAGGCGTCAGCGATGAGGTTGCCGTTTGGTAAGTCGACGCCGAATATGCTGTTTGCGAAGGTGAGTTAGTCCGCTGCGAGCCTGCCCCGACTTGCTGGGACTCACTCGGCGAGGATCAAGAATGGTTTGGTCTTGTCGTAGTCACCTTGAGGTTGGGAGACGTCTCCGGGCGGCCACGAATTCAGCCAAGATTCAGGGAAAAGGAACGATCGGCGTACAGGTATTGATGCCGTTGATGTCTTCAAAGGTTCCAACAGGCATTCCTTGGTGCTGCAACCCGATACACATCGTCAGCGCAGGAGAAGGCGATGCAGGAGGAACAGTACTGGACTCGACGTAGCCCGAAGAGCAACTCGCAGAGAGTCCGGTCATCCTCGAAGGGTCGCGAACGCAGAGTAGCGGAGAAGTCAGAGAACAGCGCGAAGCTGGCGACGTGGGGAGCACACACAGGGAGCCGAGCAAAGGAATCTGGCACGGTCGGCGACGTGGCGGAGCGGCGGAGACGGGAATAATGCGGGGAGGAGGCCAACTTGGGGATTCGGATATCGTGGAAGCGCACGGAGGAAGGCGTCGGGCCGACACGACAGCAAGCGTAAGGACGGCCGCGCGGCAGTGGACGTCGCGAAAGGGAAGAGGAGCGAGCAGCAGGGAGATGTTGCAATACTCGGATCGGTGTGGACAAGCTGGGGCATGCACTGCGCATCATATCAGCAGCGCTCTCGAGCGCGGGAACTTTCAGGGCAGGGGAGTGGGAGCGGCAGAGTGAGCGGAAAGAAAGTCAACGGTCGACTCTCACTGTCTCTATACGGAGCTAACGCTCGCCCGGCTTGAACTGAACTTCTCTTTCTGCATTATATCGACCTCTTTTTGAGGTCTACACGCCCGCAAGAATTTTTGAGAGCGTCTAGAGGTGGGCCTTGATGAAGTTGACCGACTCCTCAAACGCCTTGTCGGCGTCGGCACGCTGCTTGGGGTCGTCGGGCGAGCCACGGATGGCAAAGCCGTGTCCGGCGCCAGGGAAGTCTGCAGGACGGTGGTCAGTAAGAGAAAGCATGAAGAGGGAGAGGAATATAGCCGCACCAACGTGCTTGTGCTTGTCGTTGCCCGACGTAATCTGCTTGGTGTCCTGCTGCTTCTCCTTGTTGTGCATCATCGAGTCCTCGCCTGCGTTGAGCCAGAGGAAGTGGACGTCGGACTTGTTGAGCATCTCAATGTCGGCGGGGTACTGGAGCAGCGAAGGGTGCGCGACGACGCCGATCTTGATGATCGAGTCCTTGACGAGGTCAGTGACGTAACGAGCGCCTGCATGGTGCGGGACGTGCGTGGGACCGACATACTCGTCAGCGGAAGTTAGGGGAACAGGTTGAGCTTGCTACACACCAAAGCAGTAGCCAATAGCGGCAAACTTCTGAACGCCCTGCTCCTTGAGGTGGTTGATGACCTTGTCAAGCGCGGGACGGGTCACGTCCTGACCGTGCTTTCCGAGCCACTGCATCAAGTCGACCTTGCCCGAACCGAGGTCCTCAGCGGCGATTGCGTCGCCGTGGAGGTAGTCGGGCATATAGACTGCGATGCCGTTGTCGGCAAACGAGTCGGCGAGGAGCTGGCCGTTGGGGAGGTTCGTGCCGAAGACGCTGCACGGCAAACGAGAGGTCAACGCTCGAAGCGATCGGCGCGGACAGAGTGCTGATACTCACTCAGTGAGGAAAAGTAACGCCTTGGTCTTGTCGTAGTCGCCCTTGGGGAGGCTGATGTCTGCGAGTTGACGAAGTCGGAGGGTGGGCGGGCGGAAAGACCGGCGGCAACACGGCGACGAGAGGACGCGTACGCACAGGTCGAGACACCGTTGATGTCCTGGGTTTTGCCAGAGGGGTTTCCCTCGTGCTGTAGGCCGGCGAATACGCGGGTGAGCTCATCGCAGGGGTGACACGGTGTGGGGACGAGGAGGGTCGAGGGGTGGCGGGAGGAGGCGTTACGGCGCACCTTGAAGCCAGAGACGCAGCAGGATCCGAGAGACATGGTATAGAGTGAGCTGGAGAGTGCAGAAGGTGTGTGCGAGCGAGGAAAGCGAAGGAAAGAGTGGCCGGTTGCGGAGTGGAGGACGTCGGACAACTCGCAGCGGCGGCCGAACCTCCTAGACACCGCTCATCGTGTAATCAAGATTGCAATGCGAGTGAAGCGACAAAACCCTCGCCGGCGCCGGGCAGGGCAGGATATCCGCCGCTTCTTCAACCGCAGTCCGCTCGAGCTCCGTCTCTTGCGCGCGTCGGCGTTGCTCAACCTCGTATTCCTGAGCAGCTGTGCCCGTGTCCTGTACTCCCACGAATGCGGCCAGTTATAAATGCGCGACGTGTCCTGGGAACTTGACGCCTGGTCGGGAGGAACGAATCCGATCGGAGAGAAAAGTCGCAGAACTATCTCTTTGAGGCGGGGCGGGCGCTTTTGGGAATCGCTGACGAGGAACTTGACGAAGTCATCCGTGACGACTGATCCTGCGCGGGGCAGGCGAGGCGTTCGAGGCGGCGTACAGAAGAACTGCAGAAAAGGATTGTCCCGAGCGGCAGGCGGTCTTCGAGGGTCAGGGTGATCAGATTGTCCAGCTGGCGAGCTGTAGAAATTACAGGAACGGCGCTCTTCGTGGGCTTCGCGATGAGGTGCTGTAGGGCGAGCTTCGATAGCCGCGGCGACGCTTCCGCCATGTCGGTGCCCTTGGAGAGTTGGCTCTTCCACGGAATCGCGGGCTTCTGGCAGGCTTCTAAGAGTCGCAAAGATGCTGGATAGTAAGGGGTTGGGCTGTCGATGTTCAAGTAGGCGATCCAGTCCATGCTGAGCGGCTGCTTGACCTGCTTCCGTAGAGGCTCGACCATTGCGGAGTCAGACCTCTGCCAGTGAGGACGATTACCTCGAGGTGAATAAGTGGAATCGAGGATAGTGGCGAAGGAGATGGAGTGTCTCGCCGGCCATCTCGGCTCCGAAGACGCAGTCGTGCAGCCTGATGCGCTCGAGGGCTGGCAGCATGCCAGCTTCCTCTCTCTAGCACCACGGGCCGGAGACTCCGGGCCATATAGCAGATGTGAAGTTAGCGCAGACTGCCTAGAGGGGTCAGAAGGTGGCAGAAAAGCTCGATGCCCGCCTCAAACCCGGCCTGCGTTGCCGTAGCAGTCCACCTTGATCTCCAGAACCACGTCGGCAGCTTCGAGACAGTATACGACAGCGTCATTCAGCTGAAGGAGGCGCTTGACAGATCTTATACGTACGGCACTCGAATGCGAGTTGGCGGGCGAAGGGTAGGAGCCGTTTTGAGTCGAGGCCGAGGTACTGACTCTTCTCCTTCGCCTGTGGACCAGCTCACAGATTGTCGAGAAGATCTCGGAACGAGCTGGCAAGGTGATTATGCCGGGCATGCCGTTCGCGGGAGTGGCATCGAGCGAGGTGGCCTGCGGAGTGTCCCGGACAGCAAATGCTACGAAGCGTGACTCTTGGAACCTGAACATTGATTTAAAGCGTTCTGCCGAATCAGATTACTCTGAGACGACCTATCGAGCTTGCCACCCGCCTTCCTACTATAGACCTCGCGAGATGCCGATGTGGGTCCCAGACGGCTTCGTTCGTCGCGCTTGGGGCCTCAGCACTTCACTAGGCATCGTCGAATGGCCACGCCCAAGGAAGCGAAGCAGATCGTGCAACACAGCGTTGAGAGTCGAGCGACGACGTTCCGGACGTCTTAGCAGGCTCGCAGCCAGTGCCACAGAGTTCACGGGAACAAGGCCAAGATCGAGTAGAACTCCTAGATTGCTTAAGTGATCAAGTACAGGGCTCGGGGTGATGGGCTGACGGCGATTATGAAAGGCGCGTCGGCGAGAGAGGGTATGTTGGCGGGCTGAGACGAGGCGGCAGGCGCGAGCAATTAATGTTGCATGCTCTTCTTGTGCGCCTCCGCTTGGCCCGAGCTTTTCAGAGGGTTGGTCAGCGAGGGAGGCCGAGGAGGCGGAGGCGAAGTGACTCACTGCTTCTCCTCCTGGAGCTTGTCCGAGACGGCGTCGAGGCCAGCCGAGGCACGGTCGGTGAGCGAAGCGTCGGTGTGGCCCTTGGCGACCTCCTATGATAGCGAAGGAGAAGCCAGGTCAGCTCAAATCGACGGACAAGCCGGAAGATCCGACGCACCTTGTTGGCCTCCTTCGACGAGCCGGCGGTCCACTCCTTGGCGGTCTCGGTGACGTAGTTGACGCTGTGAAGGTCTGGGGTTAGCTACCGGGACTCGACCCCGTGAGGCGAGATGGCGCCGTCTCCTGCCCCGACCACGCCGACTCGCTCGAAGTCGCCAAACTCACGCGTCCGAGATGGTGTTGGTGATGCTCTCACCGGTAGATCCAGCCTGCATAGGACGATGAAGAGTAGGAGTAGACGAGGGAGGGGCAAGGAGGAAAAGGGCGAAGGTCAGCCAAACGCCTTCAGCGACATGCCCAACGGTCGTCCACTGGCAGCATCCGTTTACGCACAGTAGTCGAGGCCCTGCAAAGGAGAACAGGAGGAGGAAGCGAGGAAGAGAGGAGGGGGACAAGGTCAGTCAACGGTCTTGAGCAATGAAGTCGCGCGGGTCGAGGCCACTCACATTATGTCGGTGGGTGTTGGGTATGGGTGTGTAAAGTAGCGAGTGCTAGTGTGAAGCAGATGAGGTGAAGGTGAAGGAGAGAGAGGGAGAGCAGAGAGAGCGAAGGGGTGCCAGCCAGCCTCCCACACGAAAGTGGGGCAATCGGTACGCAGCGAACGGATCAGCAGGACAAGCGAAAAGTACGACGTCATCAAGCCGAACTCTGGGTGATTTCGCCGTGACGACGCCTTAGGGTTGACCGTTCGACCAAGGGGGACTTTTCCTGGGGCGCTACGTCGGCGTTGATGACAGCCTCTCTATGTGCGTGTCCTTTCGACAAGAAGCGAATGCTGCGACGGTCGAGCTGTTTGTTGCGGGCGGATTCGTAGGCGGCGAAGCCAGTTTGAGAAGGCCAAAATCGGCGGCGGGCCCGACCCTGCTACGCTCGGTCGCAGGCGCAATAGCTATGGTCCATGTCATATTTGCTGCTTAGAGTGGCCGCCAAGCTCTTCACGACCGAGGGTTTGGCCCGGCATAGTTCGACGAGGCTGTGCTTGCCTAACGACACGCGCATGGTATGTAGCAGGGGGAAGAACGAACGATCCCTTTCAAGTCGTCATCCTCGAAGGGCGGCCTCGCTCCAACTCGTGCCCTTCTCTCTCTCTTCCTTCCGCACCAACCACTCTCACACTTACACCCACCCAACACATACACCTAACCACAGCAACAAGTGCGTCCAGCTCTCCCTCATGCAGCCGTGCAGAATCACCCGCTAACCTTCCTCTTCTTCCTCCTCCTCCCGCCCTTCCTTCGCCTACTCGTGCCATTCTCGGTTACCAGTGGCCTCGACTCGTGCATCTTCGACTGGCGAATCTATTGCCAACACCGTCTCGGACGCGTGAGTCTTTGCGGATCCGTCGAGGGCGGTCTGGCGGGACTCGGACGAGGTCGCCGCCTCAGCCGCTGGCTCATTCGTGCGGACGCTCACCTCGTTTCCTCCGCAGCGCCAACTACGTCTCGGAGACTGCGAAGGAGTGGACCTCGAGTGCCTCGAAGGAGAGCAACAAGGTGCGTCGTCGCCTCTTTCCGCCTCTTCCTGGTTCGCGAGCTGACCCACGCCTTCGTCTCGGCCACAGGAGGTTGCCAAGGGCAACACCGACGCTTCGCTCACCGACCGCGCCTCGGCCGGTCTCTCGGCTGCCGGCGACAAGCTGCAGGAGGAGAAGCAGTGCGTCTTTGGCCTTCTCCCTCCCTCCTCCGCCTCGTCACTGACACGGTTCTTCGCTTAAACAGCAGTGGCGCGGCGAGTGGTTACAAGGAATCGGCTCGCCACTAAGGCGTTCACTTTTGCCAGCTTCCTCACTTTCCCACCGCCGACGATTCCGCCCCCTCTCCCTTCACTCCCGTAGTGCCCGACCAAGCTTGAATGATAAAGAAGGAATTAGTGCAACCCCTCGATCAGACGATCATAGTTTGACGGAACGTCGAGAGCGTCGCGCGGTAATCGGCCTCGGGCTTCTCTCGCTTCCTCCCTCGGTGATTTCGCTCGCTGCCCATCACGCCGTGTCGACCTCAAGCAGACATCAATGCTCGCACAGCGACTCTACATCTTCTTCCACAGCTTCCTGCTGATGTTGAACCTCGCTGCGCCGACCAGAACCGCGGCCAGTACGCTGAGTCCGCCGGAATAGAAGATCGCCGGTTGGTAGGCCTTTGGTCCCCGGTCGGGTCCACCGTATGCCTGCAGGAGGAATCCTGCGATAGGTGCGCCGAGAAAGTAGCCGAGCGACCAGGAAGTGACGACTGAGAAGGAGGATTGTCAGCATCGTGTGCGAAACGGCTATAGGAGATAGGCTCATACTCATGGAAAAGATGACAGTCAGCCGGCGAGTGCCAAAGACGCTGCTGAGGGTGCCGGGAATGAGCGAGAACATGCCGCCGCTGCGCACGAAGGAGCATCAGTCTTTGCGGAACGGGAAGAGGGAGGCGGAGGAGTCGAAGTACGCGCAGAAGCCGTTGATCACCGAGAAGACGATACTATGCACGAGACGCATCGGTCAGCATCACGTACGGAGCAGTCAGCGTTGATCGGAACGTACAGAGGAGCGAGAGCGTCCGCGAAAGGCCAGATCAGCAGCGTGCTGACGCTGACGATGACCAGGCATAGGACGAGGGCGTTGAGGGAGCCCAGTAACCGGTCTGCGCCGAGACCGAAGCAGATGCGCCCGAGGGCGGAGGAGAGGTTAAAGCCTGTCACGGTCGAAAGAACGGAGTCAATTGCGAAAGCTGCTCGAGGCGTCCAACCGTGCTTACCGGCAAGGATGAGCGCAGCTGTCGTCGTGCTGAGACCGATCGAAGTCGAGTACAGCGGGAGGAAGAAAGGCGGGACGAAGAGAGGGAAGAGGGCGACGGCGGTGCCGGACAGGATGAGGCAGAAACGCGGATCCTTGAACAGCGTTCTGCGAGCGGCAACGAGGTTCAGTACAGCATGTAGTGGACCGACACGCTGGACTAACCGGTCAAAATACTTTGATTCGGTCGAGCGCTCTTGCTCATCCGCCTTCTTGTCCTTCCCGCCTCGAAACGGCACCTTCTCGCCGCGACTCTTCAGCACGAGACTTGCCGGGACGTTTATCGCCGTCATGATAAGTCCAACAGTGCGAAACGTCCATGGTAGGCTGTGAAGGCGCTTGAGCAGCTGCGCCGTGACGAGCGAGAAGACGGCTCCGCCGAGTCCTGCGCCCGAGTAGACCATTCCGGTGCTGCGCCGGTGAGAGGCTGCATGAGTCGGTGTGTTTGCAAGTTCTTCGAGACGCAACGTGGATCGTTCGAGAGAGCGTGATTCCGAGGGGGACTCACGCGACATTGCGACTCCGCAGAAAGTACATCGTTGGGAGGGTAGCGGCGCTGAAGAAGCACAGCGCCTGTCCAATGCCGAACATGAAGCCTTCCGTAATAATGAGTCCAGCGACGCTGTGGGTACACCAGCCAGCGAGAATGGAGCCGAGTCCGACGAAAGCGGAACCGACGAGGGCGATACGGCGCTGCGCAAAGCGGCAAAGTCAGTAATAGCAAGGCGGGTAACTCGTAAAGCGCAAGCTGCTGACCGGACCGTAGGCGCTGACGATCCGCGCGATAGGAATCGCCAAGATGGCCTCCATCGTCGCCTGCACCGACCCGACGAAAGCGAGCGTCGACGAAGGAGCCAGTCCTGCCGTAACGAGCGCGTCTTGGAAGACCCCCCCTGCACGAAGATTGAGAAGGACCAGATTGGGGGCGTTTCGAAGGCGAGGTCGGCTCTAGGAGAGGAAGGGTCGAAAGAAAGAGAGCGCACAGGAGTATACGCCGCCCAGCGTTGTGAAGAATAACGCGAAGCAAGCGAGAACCTGCTTCCACCCGCCTTCCCACTCCGGATAACTGTCGAAAGCTGGTGGTCAACAGGCAAAGACAGAGTCAACCCAGCCAGCAAGTCTAGCAGACTTGCCCACGCACCTTCTTTGTTGTCCGGCGGCACATCTGCGTCCCTCGACAGCGATGCCGACCTTCGCCTGTGTGTGCCGGGGTTGAGCGAGATGATGGACTCTGGACGCGAGGTCGCGGGCGTGTCCGCTGGCGTGGGTGCGCCCAGCGACTCTAGCTCGATAGAAGTGCTCGACATCGTTCCGGCAGGTGTAGCAGGACAGAGGGAGAGAAGCTGGATCGCGAGTCAACTTCGAGGCGATGAGATTGCCAATCGTGTGAGTACGGCATCGCTGAGCCGTCCGTATAAGGCGCGAGGACGTCTGCCTTTCGGCAAGGATGCAAGCGAAGCAGTCAAGAGGAGCGGCGATTCGAGAGGACCGAAGACGGAAGAGAAGAGCACGATCAGGGAAGGCAGGTCTGCGGAAGGGCTGCGTTGCGGTGCCATCTAAGTTTGCGGGAGATGTAGAGTACAAGGGACAACAGCGAAAGTCCGCGCAAATAGCGAAAGGAAACAAAGCGATGCATCGTCCTCGTCCTCAAAGAGCCGCCTGAAGCTCCGTGTCGGGCGCGGGGTCCGTCAAGCCGTGGTCCCTCGTCTTCTTGAACTTCTTTCGCGCCACCTTGGCGCCGTGCTTGAGCCAGCGGATCGTGCCACCCTTCCTCGTCCGCGTTCCGTCCTTCTTCTCCTCGATCCCCTCAGCTTCAAAGTCATCCTCGCTCTCGCTCGACCACCCAGCCGAGGTGTCGACGTCACTCGCGTCGTCGTTCGTCACTTCAACTTCGCCCACACGCTCAGCCTCCGCACGCTTTTCCCGCCTCGACTGCGCCTCGCTGTCGTGCTTGTACAGGTACAGCTGGTACGCTGACCTCGCCGCAGAGGAGGCGGACAAGACAACTGAAGAGTGCGCACTCGACATGCCGGGCCGCCAGCGAAGGTTGAGGGTGAGGACAAGATCGTCCTGGACGCTCGGCTCTGCGTCGTGTCGCGCCATCGTGGGCGCCGAGATGTCGGGCGGAGAGGAGCTACCGCTGGCGTTGTTCTTCGTAGTCGATTCCGTTGCCCCGGTGTCGAGAAGCTGAGGTAGAGGGTAAGGGCTCGGGACGACGGGGTCTTTCGCTCTGCACGCCGTGCATCAGCTCCTTCAGCTACGATAGAAAAGAAACGCGAGGCACACCTTGACAGCACGACCCGAACCTCGTGCGGCTCGCCCCTCGTCACCTCGTTGACGACAAGAACACCATTTGCGAACGCCTTCTTGGACGACTTGGCGCCCGTCATCGCCGCCCCGTACAAGCTGACGCGGACAGGTGCGATGCGAGAGAGGACCGGAAGAAGGATGGGTCCGAAGGAGAAGTCGAAAATCAAGGCATCGGCTCCTGCGGAACGAGGGAGATCAGCTCGAGGTGTAGAGAGGGGGTACACGCCGACGAACCCGACGCATCCTGCCTGTCGACTGCCGACACCATCGCCGACCCTCCTTCCTCCGTGTCAAACCGCAGTCCTCCCGCAAAGTTGCGCTCATGCAGGCCCGAAAGTGAGGCGGAGACGACCTGGAGGGTTCCGACGGACCACTCGCGCAGAGCTGTGATGCACGAGTCAGGCTCAGCCGCAAGCAGTGACGTGCCAGGCGGACTCACAGGGATGGACGTCGATGGCGAGAGGCTTGTAGAGGAGCGAGATGCGGACGCGCCCGCTGCCGCTTCCTCCGAGCAGGGGATACCACCTAGAGACGTCGGTCGTCAGCTAGCGTTGAGACCACAGAAGGACCAGCGAAACACACTTGGAAAGCTGACTCGTCTCGCTGAGCACCTCGCCGAGGTTGATCGAGACGTAGCCGGCGAGGACGTCGTGATCTGCGTGATAGCCTTGTCAGTCTCGCTTGAGAGCGTTGTCGAACGGACGTACCGCGATTCCTGTAATCCATCACGGCGAACGAGATGTTTGCGTTCGTCCAGTCACGAAGGAACGCCTCGCTTCCGCCGTTGAAGTAGGGAGCTGCGAGGACGGTCGGTCAGCTTTCCGCCTTCCGGCGAGCTACGTTCGCAGCTCACCTGACGAGAACTGTGATGCACAGGAACTCTCGGTAAGCGTTGTACGGCGCCGACATCGGAAAGAGGTCGACGCACCGGCTTGAGCCTCGTTCGAAAGATCATCTCGTCGTTGACGAACGCCTGAACGTAGCTGCTCGGCAGCTCTGCCTGCCTCACTGCCTTTGTCGGCCCCATTTTCAGATTCTGCATGCCCGCCTTGATCGGTCCCGAATGCTTCTCGAGCTGGAGGTCTGCGATCGAGTGGACTTGGAAGGCGAGGATGCCGGACGGGTGAGAACGAGGAGCGGGTTGACGGCCGGCGAGCTGTCGTGAATCGTGTCAGCTTGCAGACGTTCTGCTGAGCGGGAGCGACCCACGAGGTCTTGCAGCGCCTCGAGCCTGCCGCGCTTCTTCTTCTCGTGCTCCTCCTCGTCCTCGAATTTGCGGGCGCCAAAGTCGGTCGATGCAAGGGGATCGCGGTTCTCCTCCTTCTCATTGACGTGCTCGCCCTCTTTTTTCGGAAGCTTGTCGACGAGCGGGAAGAAGGCTGTTCGAGCGGAAGAAGTCAATCTCCAACGCAAGCGCAAAGCAGGAGCGCAGACGTACCTGCACTGTACTGGACGAGCGTCGCCTCCTGTTCGCCTTCTTCGCCTCCGGTGGCAACCACCGGGTTGATCTTGCTTTTGTCGTCCTTCTCGATGGTGACGAGCTTGTCCGTCTTCCTGGTCCACTTGCCCGGCTTTGAGTGTAGCGACTTGATGGGCAAGTCGACGTAGCCAAGGGTGCTGTACGAATGGGACGTGAGCTAGGAAAGACGGACTACGGCAAGCTGCCGACGCACTCGTCCTCGCGGAAGCGGTCGTGGTCGATCAGCTTGAGGCGGATCCTGCAGACCACGGGTTCGATCAGCTCGAGTACTGTACGACGACTGAAGGGTAGGACTCGCCTGGCGCCATCTTTGACCGGCTCACTCGGGACCCTGACAAAGCACATCTCCTCCCACCGCGCCTCTCCTCCCTCCTTGACAGCTCGCACAACCTTCGTCCTGTACAACGACTTGCCCATACCGGCCCACGAGATTTGGACGTAGGGGTCGATGCTGGGCCTGCGAGTTGGGAGGAGCGAGGCGGTCTTTGTCGGCGCCGGGAGATGGGAGGCGGAGTAGACGACGAGAACGACGATGCCGATCGTGCGGGTTTCTGTGCCGACGTCACACCTTGCGAGTCAGTCTCTACGTCTCCAACTGCGGAAAAGGACGCTTAGGCTGGACGTGGACGCACTGATCGCAACGTCTCCCCCGAGAAGGACCTTCCTGATGTCAAGCCCGTAGTTCCTCGGCAAGACAAAGTTGGCGATGACCGCCTCGACAGCTTTGTGGACGTAGGTATTGAGAAGCGGAAGCGAGAGGACGTCGAGGGAACCGCGAAGAGGCTGCGAGAGAGGAAGCTTCAGAAGCCGAGTGTCGCGCGGCAGCGAAGCGCGACTCACGTGTGCACTGAGCTCGACCTGCGGCATGCCGTGGAAGCCGAATGTGACGGTCTTGATGAATGGCGGCTCGGGGACGAACTGGAGACGGAGGCGCATGGTGCCGCGAAGGGAAGTGACGGCGATGAGGACGGGGATAGGAAGCGTCGTGATCTTCTGCTGCTAGAGGATGCATCAGTGCGTGCTTTGAAACGTAGGAAGACGCGACACAAGCGTACTGCGCCGATACCGACGTATCTATGTTCCGAACGATGCTAAGCAGTCAGTCTCGATGCGCGGGTGCGGCGTATATAGTGGACTCAGGGGAGGCCTGGACTTACGCGACGAAGTGCATGTTTTCGCTCGGTTCGTCAGGCTCGATCTTGCCCTCTCCCAGCTCATCGTCGCCCGTCCCCCTACCCACCTCGATACCCTCCTCATCCATCTCTCTCTTCCCCTTCACGACGACACCCACCTTCCTCCTATACGCAATCTCGACTTCCATCTCCACGCTCTCTGCCTCCTTTCCCTCTCCCTGTTCCTCGGCATCAGCAGCCCAAGGTGCAGGCCGCGGATCCGACGGGTCGCTCCAAGCGCTGTGCGTGGACTCGCCTACTTCTCCTTCCACTTCTCCTTGTCCTGACATGCGTGCGGAGGTACCCTGAGGGGGTTTCGTGGACGGGGGAGCGGAGGAAGGAGGTTTAGAGGAAGAGATGGGAGAGGCGGAGGAGGACGAGGCAAAGGATGACGAGGTCGGAGAGGAGGGGAGGATGCGGAAGCCGAGGACTCGAACGGGGTGGATGCCTTGCTCGAACGAGGTGATGCGGACGGAGCGCTGCGAGGGAATGCTCAGTCAAGAGTTAGTCGCAGCAATCACCCGGGCAACAACCGCGAGTGCCGCGCGAACCGCTGCGCCGTCGAGCGCCGAGAAGTACACGGAGACAGACTCACCACAACCGGCGGCGTAAGCGCCTTCATCGCGTCCTCCATCAAATCAATCCCCGCGACAAACAGTCCGCGATCGACGATGGGCCAGAGCTTGTCCAGGACCGCGTTGATCCAGTCTGCCGACTCGTACTCCGTCTTGTTCGCTGCGGAAGCGGGGTCGGCGGGGTGGTTGAACCTAGAGGAGGAGAGGGAGGAGAGGTAGGCGGGGTAGTCGAGCGAGGCAGAGTGGAGGCGGGTCGTGAGAACGTAGGCGACGAGGGCTGTGAAAAGCGACGTCAGTATCCCGTTGTGAGCGGGAGTACGGAAAGATCGGCGGACACACCTGCGACGAGGAGACTCAAAGCGACCCTCACTTCCCACGAAAACACGAAGACATTGACCGCCACGAGCACGCCCACCAGCGCAACAATCAACGCGTAAGCCTGTCCACGCAATGCACGTCGTCAGCACTGCGCTCATCCCGAACACACCAAGTCCGAGGAAACTCACCTTGCCCTCAACATCCCTCACGAAGGCCTTCCAGACCCTCTGCTCGTCCTCCCCAATCGTGCGGTTCACAACTCTCAACACCTTGTTCTCCTGGGCCGGCGTCCGACTCGTTGCGTCCGCCCCGCCCGTCCCGCTCGATCGCTTGTTCCGTCGCTTGAAGAGGGACATCCTGTATCGGCTGTGATAGCCTAGCTCGAGCGCAGCATTTCTCGGCCAGTAAAGAGAGCAGGCAGGAAGGAGAGAGAGAGAGAGAGAGAGGATTACTGCGAGGACGTGCGGGAGTGACGATGCGCGACTGGAGAAGGCGAGCGAGGGAATGGGCCTGGCTGGTATACAGTAGAGTGTCTGAATGCAGCGAATAGAGTAGGTTCACAGCGCGATCGGGAGCCTAGGTACACTCAAGGAAGAGGAGCGTAACGCTGAGTCCTCCGTCCCCGAGCAGCGTTCCTTCTCGCTCGCTCGTTTCGGGTTACAGTCGTCGAGATGTGACATCGTAGCAGAATCATAGCGAGAAAGCGACCAAGAAGTCTCGTCTCGCTACTCCTCCATGCGCTTCTCTCCCACTTCCTCCTCGCCCACCTTCTTACCCCTCCTCACCTTCGATCTTGTCCTCCTCCTTCTCCTCCCTTCCCGCCCCCGTCGAGCCCTCCCGCGACTCCCGCGGCAGCAACACCGCAAAAGTCAAGAAACTCGTATGCCCCCTCCCGTACGCTCCAGTCTTGATCGTGAACTCCCTCTCTGCGCGCGGTTTGCGGCCTCGCGGTTTCGGCGCGGGAGTCGAGTCGGCTGTGTCGAGCTTTTGCCGCTTCGAGTCGAGCTCGTCCTCTCCGGCGTCATCGGGTAGTGGCACACCCTCTGCGATGTGGGCGGCGCCACCATCACCGCCCCGCCTCTTCTCCTCCCTCCTCCTCTTCGCCTCCCTGATCTGCCCCTCCCTTCTCCGTTCCTTCTTCCCCTCCACCTCCCGAATCCTCCTCACCGCCTCGTCGATGCCCTTGGCCCCCGTTGAAGGGGTGGGGTCAATCGTACGAGAGAGGGTCTCGAACATTGTAATGTTTGAGAAACCGAGAGAGGAGAGCGACGAGGTTGTGCGGATGACTTGTTCGATGCAGGGTGAGAAACAGCAGATGCGGGATTGGCGGGATTTCTGGTGTGTGCGGGTGCGTCGGGGGACGAAGTTTGAGAGGGAGAAGGCGACCGAGCGTGTGAGAGCGGGGGGTGGGAGTGGAAGGGACAGAGTCAGAGAGAGAGAGAGAGAGAGAGAGAGAGAGAGAGAGAGAGAGAGAGAGAGAGAGAGAGAGAGAGAGAGAGGCAAGGAGGGGAGAACGCACACGCATCGCCGTCTTGGCATGCTCGAGCGCTTCCCATGGTGCTGGCAAGTCAAGAAAGACTGCAAAGCAATGTCCCAAGGATCAGGAAAGCACGCGAGGGAGAGCACGCCGAGGACCGCGACGCACCGGCATCAACCTGGTCCTCGAGCCCATCGAACCCATCCTTGTACACGTTCCGATGCTTGACAGTCACGACCTCCTTCAACCCATGTTGTTCAAACTCTTCCCTGCTCCCCTCTCACCATCAGCCCCGAACCTAGAGACGGGTGGAAGGGAGGGAGAGCGGGCGCACTGGGCTTTGAGGAATCGCTCTTCGTGGTATTCGAACGAGTGGACGTGGCCCGACGAGCCGACTGTCCGTGCAAGAGCGTGGGTGAAGGAACCCGAGCCGGTTCCTGCGCGGCGACAACCGCTCTATCAGCTCGCGGGAAAGAGAGAGAGAGAGAGAGAGAGGGAAGGGCGAGTGGACGGACCGGCCTCGATGACGCGGCTGCCGGGCTTGATGTCGAGGTACGAGGTGATGAAAGCGATGTCGGGGAGGTAGAGAATCTGTGTTCGGTGCGGGAGGGCTTGGGTCCTGCGGGCGACCAAGACTCCCTTGAGCACTCCTGTTCCACCCCCGGAGAGAAAGTCGCGCGACGCACCACAGTTCGGGTGTAGGTTTCAAGAGGTAGACGAACCCCCTCCCATTCGTCGAGGCCAGCTTCGTCCCCCAAGGTTTGCCGATCATGTCGTTGTGCCTGAAGCAGCCGTAGCGAGACTGGATCTCTTTGCCTGGCTGGACATGCTCGGACGAGATCGAGGTGCGGGACTGGTTGAGGGCGGGAGTGAGCGATGAGCGAGAGGAACGCGAGCAAGGGAAGGGAGGACGCACCGAGTAGACGATGATCCAGTCGCCTGTGCGGATGGTGTGGCTGTCGCGTGCGAATGTCATTGCGGGTGTCGTCCAGTGTGCTGAGTGCGAGGGACTGATGAAGACTTTGGGTGACGTGGTCACGTGATCAGGGGGAAGCAGCGAACTCTCTTCTCTCTCCGATCGACTCGCTCTGGCCGGACAACTCGCTTGCTCATCGTTGACCGGCGCGCGAGGACGGTGAGACTACGCACATCGAGTGCGACCTGACCCGGTCAGGAACCAGCGACTCACGCGGGCGCTCGCCATGCACCGCCGGACACCCTCCTCGTCCCGCTCCCTCTCGTCCTCGTCCCAGCCCCTGCTCGCCCTCCCATCGCACGAGCACGACCGCATCCCACCACGCACACCCAAATCACTCACTCCCTCCGCCCGCAGAAACCGCCACATCGCATTCCTCGCCCTCGCAGCATTCGCAACCGTCGTCGTTCTCCTCGCCCGGTCCTCGTCCTCGCGCAACGAGCCCGAGAACTCCGACCGCCTCTCCTCCCGCATAAAATCAACCGCCTCGCGCCTGCTCTCCCTCCGTCCCTTTGCCTCCTCCTACTCCTCCCCGTCCCTTCCTCCTCCCAGCCCCCCAATCATCCTCGCCCCGCTCCCGCGCCCAACAGAAGTAAACTACGCCGATCCATGGACATACTCGGCCGATCCCTCGACCTTGCCGCCGTGTGAGCGGATCTTGTTGTTCACGTTCATGCCTTGGTGGGGTTTCGCGAGCGAGTACATCCTCTATGTGCGTCGTGCGCTTCCCTTCTTTCTCGACGATTGAGTGGTCTGACGAGCTTGCTTGGTTGGTTGGGGGAACAAAGGCAAGGGCAGCGGCGGCAGCCAAGAAGCTCAACTATACCTTTCTCGAAGACGATCGGAACTGGTTGCGTCTCGCTTTCCCTCCGTCCCTATACCTCGTCTCCCTTTGCGACGCTGACAGAATGAGAGTGGCTGGCTGGCGGCGTGCAGGAACTACGGCCGCCTCTCGAACTACTTCCTTCCGCGCACAATCTCCTGCGTCCCCCCTTCCGACTGGACCGATCCTCGCCTCGCCGTCTCTCTCACGCCCTCTTCCGCGTCCCACTCTCCCCCGCACGCGAGGTTGAAGTACTCGCGCCTGACGTTGAGCGACATCGACGACTGGACGCGCGAGACATACCTGTCCTTTCCCGACACTCAAGCTTCTCTCGTCGCACTCCAAGAATCCGATCTCGCGCATCGAGTGGCAAGGGATAGGTGGATCTTGGGAGAGGGGGAGACGTTGCCTGAGGCGTTCGGGGAGGTTTTTGTCGATCAGAGCGAGTGGGTGAGGGAGAATTGGAGGGTTGCGGGCCAAGTCGCCAAGGGAGTCGAGGCTGTTCGGCGAGCGGTCGGGTTGGATTCGCCTAGATGGCTCGCGGGCGAGGAGGGAGAGGGAGAGGGAGAAGGGAGGGGACCGGTCGTGGCCGTTCATGTTCGGTTGGGGGACAAGGCGTCTGAATACGAACACGATGCGGGGGAGATGGGAATCACCAACTCTTTGTGCGTCCTCCTCTCCCTTTCAAATCGCTTGCTTGAATGCGTGAGGCTAACGGGTTTGAGAGGCCGGGGGGGGGGGGATAACGGAACAGTGGGAACTTGACGGTGTACATCGAAGCGGCACACGACGCCTACCGCCGGCTCATCCCGTCTCCCTACGCTCCGCTCTCGCTCTCTCGACCAACCTCCTCCCCCTCTGACGTCGACACGCGATTCTCACCCTACGCACCCCCGACTCTCCTCCTTGTCACCGCCGAACCCTCGATTCCGTCCCGCCTACGCGCCGAAGTCCCCCTCGCGGATCCTTGGAAGGTCGTGCAGAGTCCCCGGGTGGAGATTCGAGGAGGAGTGGAGGGAGTGGGAGTGGGGAGGAAAGCTGGAGGGACGGGAAGGAAGGGAGCGGGGAGGCCGAAAGCGTACGCCGCTGCGCAGCGGGGCGCGGGAAAGATGACCAAGGTTGTCGCTCCTCGCTCCCTTCCCTCGCGCGGGCGAAGCAAGCGGGCAGCGTTGGAAGTAGGCTACACCCAACAAACTTTCAATGCCCTCCCGCTCCTCGAGCGGGTCGCGCACACGCAGGATTTCGTGAGGGATTTGACGCTCATGACACAGGGAGGAGACGGACGGGTGGATGCGGCGGTCGTGAGTGGGGCGAGCAACGTCGGACGGTTGGCGATGTTGTGCGTTTTCCACCTCCCCCCCCCCTCCTTCTCCTTCTCCTCCTCTCTCTCTCCCCGCCCGCCTTTTCTCTCGTGTGTGGCCAACGCTCGATGTTGCCGACAGAATCGCAGGCAAAGAAGCAGTGATGGGTCCGCGCGAACCCTTGACGGGCAGACCCCTTGGTGGACGCATGTGCGTTTCCGTCCGCCAGACCCTGCCTCCTGTGATTCTCTCCTCCCCAAACCTTCTGCTGACTATCGCTCGCCATGCTCACCCTACCCGCTGAACTCAACTCTCCACGTCGCGTCTCCACCCCCCGCAGCCGCTCCGTCGACGCCCACTTTTACCCAACCGCCTACTCCTCCGCCGTGTACACCAAGGTCGAGGACATCGAGGACTTGGAGAATGCGGCGTTTGTACCGGAGGAACAGCGGGCTGAGGGCAAGGGCGGCGCGGTGAGGAGGAGGAGGAGGACGAGGAGGAAGGGGGGGAGGAACGGGGACGGAGTGAGAGAGGAATCACGTGTGTGAATCGACTTTTGAAGCGGCGCTGCAAGATGCCAGTGTACGCGGTATATCATACGTTGCGCACGTTTCTGCGTTTCCGCGAGATGGACAAGGAGAGAACGAGGCAGGACTCGGTGGGATGGATGACCTTGTCAACCATGGCGCTCGAGATCTATCGGTTGCTCAACCTCGCTCCTGGCTGTGTCATTGGTTGTCGTGGTTGCAGTGGTGCTGAGTGTCGTCGCTGTGCCCGACGGGACCGGGAAGGCGTTGCCGCTCGTCAATGCAATGATCCCCCACTTGACGTGCCGTGCGGGGTAGTTGATCTTGACGCTCTCCATCACTCACTCTGCTCTCCTCTGGACAACGAGTGGGAAAAGCAGGCGCAGTATGCACACCGCACTCACAGAAACTCAGCCACCGCCCGTCATCCTCGACCTCCGCAACAAACCCCTCGACGACGCCCTCCTCTCCTCCCCTGCGTCCCCACCGCCGTCGCCCCCGTCCCACGCGTCCTCCGACTCGGGCGTGGACCCGCTCGTCGCTCAAGTCATCGCCGGACTGCGCGGGACAACCGACCCTGTCCACCCGGGACAGACCCACGAGGATCGCAAGTTCGCTTACAAACGCTCGATCCCGACCATGACGCTCTACAGCCGGCGCGGTCTCGAGATCTACGAAGACATCACAAACACCCGAGTGCGCTCCCTCCTACCTTCCCCATTTCCCCCCCCTCCACCAAGCTGACGAACGGTGGGCGGGCACGACAGGCGTATTATCCGTTTGCGGCGGAGAAGGAGATCTTGGAAACCTTTGGGGACGAGATTGCGTGTAGGATGTTTGGGTTGCCGTCGAGTGTGCTCCTTGGTGAAGACGAGTCGGGCGGAGGGAAGGGAGAGGAGGGCGAGAAGGTCTATGAGCGGACTGGGGCGGGTAACAAGCCTGCCGACAAGGAGAAATGGTTCGTTCCCGCCCTCTTTCCTCTTCGTTCACTCGCCAACGCTCGCAACCTTGACACAGGGGCGACCCCTCCGTCGGCCTTCACAACTACGGCGTCAACGGTTCCTCCAACCTCCCCTCCGCGCTCGCCCTCCTTCCCTCGCACGGTGTCGCAGTCGAACTTGGATCGGGATCGCTAGACAAGACGAGGCATTTGTTGAGGAGCATGGCCAAGCTTTTGCAGCCGCGCCAGGGCGCAAACAGGGAACGCGGCGTGATGAGCGCCATCGAGTACAAGGCGGTGCGTCGGGCGAGATATTCCCCCCCCCCCCCCTCCCTTGCGTCGAATTTGTCTTCGGTACGCGGTGCTGATGTCGTAGGTGATGCAGCTCGACCTCGAAGCCGCCTCGCTCCACTCGACCCTCTCGTCCCTCGCCTCGGTCGAAGGCGAGTCCGTCACGACTTCTCTCGAACCGACCCCGTCCGTCTCGTCGCCCACCCTCGACTCGACGTCGAACAAGCGCCGCGTGAGCGTCTCGGGCCTGCACGCGACCTACGACGAGGGATTGGCCTTCCTCAAAGCTCAGCAGCTGCAGAACGGCTCGCACGGGGCATTCAGTCCCCCTTCGCGCAACTCGGCGCTCTCCGAATCGCCCTCCTCGAGCCCCGAATCGTCTCCCACCCGTCTCCCCTCGGTCTCCGAGTCCTCTTCCCCGGTCTCGCTCGAAGGACGCCGCGCAACCTCGATCCTCTGGCTCGGGTCCTCCTGCGGAAACTACACCCGTTCCGAGGCTGTCGAGTTTCTCAAGAACATTGACCTCCGCGAGGGAGATACGATGGTGATTGGGATTGACGCGTGCCAGGACGGGCCCAAGATTGTAGAGGCCTACAACGACCCAGAGGTGCGTCCTTCCTCCCTTCTGTCCCTCTCTCGCACACGCTGATGGAACGTCAACGATGTGTAGGGAGTCACGCGCGCGTTCATCCTCGAAGGAGTAGACGTCGCAGGTCGCACGCTCGGAGCCGAGACGGCCCAAGTGTTGAACCAGGACAACTTTGAGTATGTCAATAGGTGGAACGTGCAGTTGGGTAGGCACGAGGTGTGTTGCGCGCCTTCCCTCGGGCCGGTTTTCTGCTCGGTGCACGAGGAGCGATGCTGAGTCTGTCGGTTCTCGGGGACGCACAGGCCTACGTTCGCGCGAAGAACAACCTCTCGATCCCGATGCCTGACGGCGAGGACGTCTCGCTCTCGGCTGGCGAGTGCGTCGTTCCCTTTTGCTCCCAGCCCTCTCTCCGCTGACGACTTCCGTCGGGGCAGGCTGCTCAACATCGAGTTCTCCTACAAATACACCTACAGCGAAGCCCTCTCTCTCTTCCACCTCTCTGGCTTGCGTCTGATCCAACACTGGACCGACTCGTCCCATTCGCACTATCTCTACTTGGTGGAGAAACCGAGGATGTGGTTTCCTGCCACCCCCGCGAGCGCCGGGAGGATGCTGGGACTGGGAGAGAGGGTGGAGGGGAGGAACGAGTATGGAGTGCCGACGATGGAGGCGTGGGAGGAGATGTGGAAGGCTTGGGATGGGTTGATGGTGCGCCAGCGCGATTTTTTTCTGGACTTGTCTACGCTTTGTAGCACTGACGATGCTTCCGATGGGCCTCTCGACATTGCAGCTCGACATCATTCCGCCGTCTTTGCGCTTCACCAAGCCCATTCCCCTCCGGCACATCCCGCTCTTCTACGTCGGCCACATCCCCGCCTTCCGCGACATCCACCTCTCACGCTACTTCTCCGAGCCTCTCACGTCCCCTCAACACTTTGCCGACCTCTTCGAACGCGGGATCGACCCGTGCACGGACGAGCCGGGCAAGATCAATCACTGGCATTCGGAGGTGCCCGCTGAGCAAGAGGGCTGGCCTGCGATGGAGGAGATTGTCGAGTATGAGCAGAAGGTGAGGAAGAGGGTTAGGGAAGTGTATGCGGAGTACGAGGGGAGGTGGGAGCGCAGGCTCGCGAGGGTCTTGATGATGGTCTTTGAGCACGAGATGTGCGTTCCCGCTTCCACTTCGGTCCTTTCTGCATGGTTGCGGTAACTGAACCCTCGTCGTGGCCCCCCAGGATGCACTGGGAGACGGCGATCTACATCTGTCTCCAGGCGTGCACCTCGCTCAAAGTCCCTCCCGGCATGGCTATCCCGGACTTTGCCTCGCTCTCACGCCTTACTTCGCGCGAAGTCGCGCACGAACGCGCCGTCCTCGGCCCCGACGCACGCAAGCAGCGCATCGCGTTCGAGCCGCAGGCGATCCAAGTCGGACACGACGACGACGACCGCGTCGACGAGCAAGTCGCGTTTGACCCGTCGCACGAGTTTGGGTGGGACGTCGAGCACCCCAAGCGTCGAATCGACGTCGGTGCGTTCGAGATTGACGCTTTGCCCGTCACGAACGGCGAATACCTCGACTGGCTCGAGAAGAACGGTGGGCTGCACCAGTCGAAACTCGTGCCGGCTAGTTGGGCGGTCGGTGAGGGTGACAAAGTCGCGGTCAAGACGTTGTATGGAGAGGTACCGATCGACTTTGCGCGCGAGTGGCCGGTCGCAGCGTGCGCTGACCAGCTCGAGCGGTTTGCGAAGGTCAGTCCTGCGTTCGCTCGACTTCGCTCGCGCCTCTGCCAGCGCTGCAGACTCGTTGCGATCGTTCCCCCGCGATCAGAAGTGACTGATTAGCTTCATTGCCGCAGGACAAGGGCGGTCGCCTCCCGACCTTCGGCGAACTCTCCGTCTTCCTCCAGCAAAACCCCGTCTCGACGCCCCTCAGCAACGTCGGCTTCGAGCACCTCCACCCCGTTCCGCCCACGCTGCCCGTCAAGGGACGCGACGGTTCGGTCCTTCCCGGCACGGACGGCGGACTGTGGCAGTGGACTTCGTCGCCGCTCGAGGCGTGGGAGGGATACCACGACTCGGTTTTGTACCCCGGTGCGGCCGCGATCTCTCTCTCTCTCTCTCTCTTCCCGCGGATGACCGAGATGACCGAGACCCGGGTCCGGTGCTGACGAACCTTGAATCGCTTCGCAGGCTACTCGTCCGACTTTATGGACGGCAAACATCGCGTCGTCGTCGGCGGCAGCTACGCCTCGCCACGCAGGATCGTGAGGCCGACTTTCCAGTCGTGGTGGTACGCCGACTACACCTACGTTCTCGCCGGCGGCCGGATCGCCTACGACGTCTGAATTTTCGCCGAAAAAGAGCTTCGCGTACATATCAAGAAACTTTGTAGCCACTCTGTAGATAACCATGCTCACAAACAAGAGACAGAAACACTTCTCATTCGTATCGTACGCGAAGGATCGGTCAACGAGCGAGTTGCTAGGCTAGAAGTCCTCGTCAAACTCGAAGTCGTCGTCGGATGCTTCCTCCGCTGGCTCGTCTGCACCTCCGTTCTGGCCGGTAAGCTCCTCGACATCCTCATCCTCGTCTTTGACCACCAACTTGCCCTTCGCCTTCCGCGCGCTTGCCCTTGTCGACCGCCTCCGTCCGTCATCGTCGCTCGCTTCCTCCTCGACTTCCTCCTTCTCCGGCAAGCGTACCCGTAGAGTACGACCCGAAGTTGAGGTCCCGCTGAGCGTACCCGTACCGACGCTCGCAGTGGCCGAGGACGCGAGTCTTTTTCGAGGCGGCGGCGCGGATTCGTCGGACGAAGAAAGCGAAGTGGGAGATGGCGAGGAGCGAGAGTGACGTTTGTGAGAGCCATTGGCGATAGCGGGGGATGCATTGGAAGATGTGGAGCCGTCGAGGCGGACTTTGAGCGAAAGAGCGGGAGTTGCAGCAGAAGCGGTCACTCCATCGCCGCCAGGTTCGGTTGCAGACGCTTCTGGTTCTGCCTTGGCGGCCTGCAGCGAGCGATCTTGTCGGCGAGGTCGGACCGAGAAGCAAGTGCGAGCCGCAGACGCACCTTGCCATTGCCCTTCCGGTCCTTCCTCCCGCTCAACTCCCTCGCGAGCACTGCGTCCGTAACATCATCCGGGTCCTTGAACTGGTCGAGCAGGCGCTGCCGGATACGCAAACCCTGAATGAGCTTCTTCCACCGCTTGAGGACGCGGTCTTGCTGCTTGGCGAGCTCGCGCTCGAGGGTCGACTGCTCCAGAGCGAGGATGGCCTGCAAGCGAGGGAGACATCAGGAGCAGCTAGTACTAGCTGTGAGATGGGCGACGCACCTCCTGCAGTGTCTCGGCGTGCTCGGCTGCAACGACGATGCCTGCCATGACGGGGATCGCACGCCTCTGACGGAACTCGAAGCCGGTCTGCGGATGTGAGACGATCAACTGGCCTTTCTGTGGCCACAGGACAAGAAAGGAACGCACGATGGCTTCTGCGAAGTCGATCCCCAGCTCTTTCGCGCACTTTGCTGCGACCTTGCCTGCGGTAATTAGCTAGTCAGCGGGGAATCCGCCGCGCATCTGACTAGCTGTACGAGCTCACTTGGCAGATGGACGGCGCCTTCAGGCAGCATCGACGACGTGAAGAGGTCGATGTTGCCAAAGTTGTTCTTCGGAACTTTACCCTGCAGGTTCGCCCGCCGTAAGCATCCTAAGCTCCGTCGCTTTCGAGAAGTTGACGGAATCCAGACGCACATCTCTGACGGGCGGCGGGACATAGACCTCCGTCTGGCTCTCCGCGTAAAGCGGCTGCTCGTCGACCGTTCCTCCATCCATCTTCGCCAACTCCTCCTCCCTCCGCCTGTTGATCGTCACCGCCCGCTGCTTGACAAACTTCATCGGTATCTCGGCAGGCTTGATCGCCCTCCCGACGCGGTACCAGTTCTCCTGCGACTTGACGGTGACGACGTCCGACCGGCGGAAGACGGGCGTGTCGCCTTTGAAGAGGCCCACGGAGCGGGCGGAGGGTAGGAGAGCTTCGTCGCGATGGAGGTGTTGCTCGAGGACGTAGCTTCCGAAAGAGCAAGTTGAGCAGCATGCCAATCGGCGAGGGGACGAAGCGCTCACTTGGGATGATTCTTGAAGCCGCCAAGAGACGTCGGGAAGGGCGCATTCGTCTGACGGTGCCACAGCTCCTCCTCTTCCTCCCGGTCGCGATTCTGCGAAAGAAGCGAGATCAGTCATCCGTTGTTCCGCAAGAGCTAGACGGGCAGAGGCTGGGACGCCCGCATTGCCCACGATCGACTCACCAGCTCGAAGCTTCGCTTGAACGGCTTGATAACCCCTGTGAACCAGTCATCACCGCCATTCTCCTTCCTCGCCTTCGAGCTAGTCGGGACCCGCAGCTTGAGCGTGACATTGGTGAAGGCGCGGGTGTATCGCGGCGTGACATCGCGGACCGAGCCGTCTGTAGCATTGCTCATCAGCCCGATGAGACGATTGAAGGAGAACGCGGGAAGCGAGACGCACCTTCCTCGAGCGCAACGACATACGCCAACACGTTCCCCTCGCCTCCGCCCTTCGCGCTCCTCTGAACCGGCTCCATGATGTTCTTGCACCGCACGCGCTTCCGAACAGGGTCGACTGTGATCCATTCCTTGTTGTAACGCGTGTAGGCTTCAGCCCATTGAGTCGGCGGATTGCTCAGTTCGGCTGCATCTGTCGTTCGAGTGGGAGACGCAAGATCAGTTTCCCGCATCCCTCAGAATGTAGCAAGGAAGATCGTGGCGCAAACGAACCTGGACTCGGTGCCCTTGCCAACTCCGCCTCCTTCTTCCATCCCGCAACCCTCTGCCCACTTTTCCCCTTCGGGCCTCCCGAGCCCCGCAACTTGATCTTCGGGACCTTGTAAGTCAACTTGCCGTGTCCATCGACGAAACCGTCACTATCGGAGGCGGAGGAAGCGGTTGACGAGAGGACGAGGACCTCGGTTGAGGCGGCGCGAGAGGAGGGGGCGGAAGTCGATGCTGAGCCGGCGAGCTTCTTACTAGTCGTGGAGGCCGAAGTCTTCATTCTGGACTTTAGCGGTGGAGGACGAGGTCGAGCCGGCGCGAGGTCCTCCGAGTCCGAGTCGTCCTCGAAGTCAAACTCTTCGTCCTCAGCCTTCTTCTTCCTGATCTTCCCCTTTAACCCCTTCCCCATTTCCCGCGTCGTCGCTGCAGCACCCTGCTTCCCCCTCCTGTTCCCCTTAGCCTTCGATCCGCCCCCGCTCTGCGCCTTACTCCTCCACTCAACAGCCTGCAAACTGACGACCAGCCGCGCCGGTACATCGATCGCCCTCAGGAGCGCGACGAAGAGTTGAGAAGAGAGGTCGCGACTTCCGCGCATGTTGTGCGCTGCCATATAGAGCGAAGCGAGCGGGCCTTTCGAAGGGGAGGAGCTGGAGGGAATAGGCGGGCGCAGGACTTCCCAGGTCAAGGAAGCGGGAGTGTAGGGGCGGATGAGTACAGGTGGACCGGTTCCCGGTGCGGCAGAGGGATGAAGCGGAAGTTTCGAAGTCGAGGCGGAGGTGTCGAGTGCTCGTTTGCGCTGTGGAGCCGTAAGGAGGGGTTGTTCGGCCCATGGAAAAAGCGGGATCTGCGAAGGGTCAAGAGGCGGCTCCCGAGCTTTCCCCTTGCCCTTCGAGTCGCCGGCCTGTTGTCGTTCCCAATTGTCCCGCTTCCGCTTCGCAACAGCCCTCAACCGCTCGCCCTCTTCCTTCCACCCGGCAAGGTCATTGTCCACTTCTTCGACGTCTCGCCGCCGTAAGTCGTGGTCGTCGTCGATCGTCCAGGAGGCGTACCACCAGGCTGTTAGGTCGGCGAGAGCGCGATCGAAGAGGCGGGAGCGGTCGCGCGGGTTTGGATAGCGGAAGGGAGTGATGAGTGAGAACGCGTTGAGGAGAGTTAGGGGGACGACGGAGAGGATGCGGGCCTTTGGGGCAGCGGTGTAGCGAGGGAGTCAGCATTCGTAGATGTCCCCGAAGCGCTTAACGGGAGACAGACAGACAACATCTCTCTTCCGTCACTCGGTAGCTCGAGCAAACGCACCTGCAACTCCTTGTCGTTCAGCCAGCGGTTCCGGATCATGGCCATGGCAAGCAGGCTGAGAACATGAGCCTTGTGCCGCTCCTGCCTGATCATCCGCTCCCGCGCCGTCTCTCCTTTTGCTTTCCTGCGACGATCGCACAAATCATTCAACGATCAGCCCGGCAGCAGAGGGAGACGAGCGCACGAGGGAAACGCCGGACACACCCTTTGCCCTTGACGTTTGCACCCCCCTGTCCTCCGCGAGAGATGACAATCTCGATTCCCTTCGCTGCTCCTTCAGCTGCCGACGCTGCGGCCGCACCTTCAGCCGCACCCTGAACCGCACCCTCTCCAGGCTGACCCGTCTCGGCCCCTGCCTGCGGGATGTCAACCTCGTCCCACGCCTCCTCGTCCTCATCCAGGTCATCTTCGTCCATTCCTCCATTGACCGTGCCTGTTCCGCCCGTTCCGTCTGTGTCGCCTGCCGATGCCGACAGCGAGAGCGGGGTCGATCGACCCGACTGGGACATGTCGTGCGAGAAGAAGCGCGAGGTCGATGCGAGCGGCGGAGTCGAGGGTGCAGACATCGTGTGTACCTGTGCAGACCCAGCCAGCTGCTCTGCTTTGCGCCAGGTCTCGAGCGAGTTGATGTCGTCGCCAAAGAGATGACATCGACTCGAGGACGGGGTTGACATTCGCTTTTGAGATCGCTTTGCACGGGACTGAGCCACTCTAGGGTGTACTCCACCAGCTTGTGCACGCGGCCGGACCCGCTCAACCCGCGCGCTATTCACTCGACCCGCACACTCCCCCTCTCCATCTGACCAAGTTCACCTCAGCCTACAGCTCGTCGACACGCTTGGACGTGCTGAGACTGGCTTGGATACGGTTCAACGAACGTCTAAAACATGCACCGATGATCCTGCCGTACTCTCACGACCCGCCGACACCTCCTTCTCCTCTCCCTCCTTCGCCTTCGCTCAACCCGCCTCCTCGCACGCACGAGCACCCAAACTCGCCTTCAGTTCGCTTCCTCTCAGTCGCGGAAGACCTAGCGACGAGACCTGTCTCGCCACAACCGCGAAACGGAGGGTTCGGGCGCGAGGTGGAAGCGGGCGCAGGGTTGGGCGTGTCAGGCGTGCAGATAGAGGGAGTAGAGGTCACGCAGAGGAGTTTGATCACAGGGCCGACGTCTGGGACGACTACCGACTCTTCACGCTTGTCCGTGTCTCCGCATCCACCTTCTCCGTCTCTGGACACGCTCAGTTCAACCCTGCATGTCTCGCCAGCGCCTACATCGCAATCGACGGCTGGCAGAGAACCCTCTGGTCCGCTGGCAAGCGGTCGCAAGAGCTCTAACCCCAACCTCCTCCTTCCTCGCTCGCATTCTCCCCGACCCCTCTCGTCCGCCTCTTTCGCCAGCTCCCAGAACAACAGTCCGTCCATCATCCGTATCGCGAGTCCAATGGACCCCTCATCAGCTCGCACGGAGGGCCCTACACCCGCCCCGTTTGTGAGACGCCAATCCGCCTCGGACGTCTTGTCGCTCTCCCCATCGATGGAGCCGTTGACCGAGATGGACGTGCTGAAGGATCTCGCTTCAGGCGGAACGATTGCGCGGTCGAGGAGTCGGAACTGGACGAACGAGGTTTTGGGCGACAGCGGTTGGAGCGCCGAGATGGGCGAGCTGGTTTCAGTAGCCGCGAAACCTTCGACTGAGCCGCTCCTGATTCGGACCTCGAACGCGCGACCTCCTTCTACCGCCTCGCGACCTCACTTCGCTCGCCAGTCTGCCACGTCCGGCTACCCTCCCCCTCCTTCTCGTTCCCGATTTCGCCAGTCCGCCGACTCCCCTCTCGCCTTCTACATCTCGTTCCTCGTCGCCATCCTTCTCCCAACACTCTTTCTCGTCTTCAACGCGGACTGGCTGTGGCATACCCATGAGGGAGGGGCGAGATGGGGCAAGACGATGGTCGTGCTTGTGGCTACTGCAGCTGTGCTCGTCTGGGTGCTCATGGTGCGCCTCATTCCTCTTCTTCGTCAGAAAGGCAATTTCTGACGATCCGCGACTCGCAGTTCATCACAGCTCTGGCGAACCCCGGCATAATCCCTCGCAACCTCGACCCCGACCCAGCACGGCACTGGATCCCCCTCGACCCGTCCGCCTCGTCCAACGGCGTGAAAGAGGGCGAAGGGGAGGGAGAGTGGAGAGTCGAGATGCGGTACGTCGAGGTGTTGGGTGGGAAGGCGGTCGTGGGGTGCAAGTGTGCGTCTGGTTCTGCAACCAGTCGGCTCGAGGTCTCGCGGGTACGAAGACGAAGTTGATTCACTCACTCGGCCAATGCACAGGGTGCGAAACGTGCAAGACGTACAGGCCGCCGAGAACGAGCCATTGTCGATTGTGCGACAACTGCATCGAGCGAACTGACCACCACGTGCGTCTGCCTTGACTCGTTTATCCTGCTCGCAACTTGCTGACGAGCGCAGCTGATCTTCGCTCGCGGTCCGTTGCAGTGCGCTTTTCTAAACAATGTGAGTACGCTGGGCCGGCAGTCTTTGCTAAAGAGGGCAGGCTGCTTGTCCATGTCACTCAGTCTGAGGCTCTTGTAGCATGCTCACCGTCTTTCTGCAGTGCATCGGCCGTCGCAACTACCTTCCCTTCTTCCTCTTCCTCCTCATGACAACCCTGCTCGCCTCCCTGAGCATCGCCCTCTCAGCCGTCCACATCGCTCTTGGTGGACCAGGATGGGATTGGCAGCGTATCGGCGCCCTCGTGGTGCTGTTTTTGACCGCGGCTGTCAGCGCGCCGGTCGGGTGCTTGGCGGTGTACCATGTCGGGCTGGCTTGCGCGCAAAGGACGACCATCGAGATGGTGCGTGCTTGAGCTGCTCTAAGATCAACCTCAACCGCGTCTGCAGCTTCGGCTGAATGACAACCCCCTGCTCGAATGCACAGCTCCGACCACCGCTCATCCGCTTCGCCCTCCTCGACCCCTCGACTCACCTACCCTTCTGCACAACGCCCTCAACCGACGGTATTGCGTCGACTACGAACCCCTGGACGACGGGCAACCCGGTCAAGAACTTCGTCGAGGTGGTTTGCTTGCCGGGGATGGAGCGGGCGCGGGTGGAGGAAAGTAAGGGTAGCATTCGGGATACAGCGAGAAGCAGAGGAGGGAGAGTCTGAAGGACTGCTTGTACGCTCCTTTACCTTGCGTAGCTGCTCATCTTGCGCACGGATGACGAGGCTGACCCGGACTGACGTTCGTATCGCAGGTTTCGTGTATCTCGGGTGTACCGCTTCGCACTGCATCTGCCTTTCCCGCGACTGCTTCCGTCGTCTGTTTTTCTCTTTCTGCTCCTCGTTGGCGCTCTTTCGCCTTCACGTCTCATTACTCAACGTCCGCCGGACTCCTCGGATCAGTCTCCTACCGCTAATCGCCTTTCTCCTTCCTCTTGCTGCTCGTGCCCGACTACATGCCTCCGTCCACAATCATCTGCACGCTCGTCACGCGCGGACCAGCGAACACAAGCGGCCAGGGCACCGAGATCCTCTTCTTTGTCTCTCCTGCTCGGCGCTCGCATGGCGAGGCCTATGCTGATCCGAGCGAACTGGCTTTCGTGATGCAGAAGGTGGTGGAGGGAGGGGGGGAGAAGGCGCTGGATGGATCGAAGAAGAGTGTCAAGGAGGAATTGCTACTTGACCCCGATAAGGGCATGCGGTGCGTCTCCCTCGCTGCATTCTTCCGATCCGCTTAACCTGACGCTTGCAACATTCTCTTAGGCTCATAAGACGCTCGCGCAGGATCGCCTGGACGCCCGAATCGACACTCCAGGTCTTCTTATGGCGGATGTCGGAGTCGTACGAGCGCGGCTTCGAGCTCGCATTCGCTGAGGCTGCGGGGCAGTCGGTCCAGACGACGGAGTTGCAGGAGAAGGATAAGGCGATATATCTCATCACCGAGAGCAGACTCGGAAGGTGGACGCACGAATGGCAGGCGATGGGCGACGTGGAGAAGGACCCGACGCGCTTGAAGGTGAGCACTTTACCGCTGCAGCGTGATGCCGTATTCACTCTCCAGCGTGTAGCCCGAACACGTCTCGACCGCCTTCGACAGCGTCATTCTCCCTCATCTCCTCGACGAAGCTCTCTACTTCATCTCCTCTCTTCCTGCCCTCTCGACAATCGATGCCTGCGACATCGGCCTAAACGCCTTCGTGCAGCTCGTCGAGACTCGAGTCGGAACTGGCGCATTCAGAGGAAGCTGGCCTGCACATGTTCCTCCGCCGACATCGACTACGCTCAACCTGCCAGATCAGGTGGTCAAGTATCGGTTAATGATGTACTGGCGCGATGGTGCGTCGCACAAATTTCGTCAAGCGTCGCACAAATTTCGTCAACGGCCGCGCCCGCTGACACAAGTGCTTTTCGCAGTCGTTGCTCACCACTTCGGTGCCACCAATCCCGCTCACGATGCTTCACTCTCCGCTTTGTTCCTCCGCCTCCTTCTCCCCCTCAAGCCACCGTGTCTCTCGCCCGACCCGTCCCTGGACACATTCGTCCGTGCGGCGATAGACAGCGCTGTGTCAGAAGCAGCTCGTGTGCGGCTCGCGGCGGCGAATATCGAGAAGCTCGGCGTCTCCAAGATCCTCGAGCGAGCCGCGAGGGAAAAGAGGCCGGTTCTGCGTGTTGTCGCAGCTGGAAACAACCCGCTCCTGTTTGGCGTCTTGCGAGAGCTGGTCCACTACGTCTCGACCATCTCGGCCCATCCGTACGTTCCTCGTGAGCTCTTTCTCCCATCTTCTGTTGATTCCGTCTTCGCAGATACGCTTCAGTCAACCCGCACATTCATTCTCTCACCCACGCTGTCGAAGTCGAGTGAGTCCTAGCCGTCCCGCAGAGGTCGCCTCACGCTAACTCGCGCTTGCGCAGATGGGCGAGTCGGCCAAACCTACTGCACATCACCATCGCCGAAAGCCGTCCACTCTGCTCCGGCGCCGTTCTCGCCTCGCGTCTCTGGGACGTCGCGACCACCTCTTACGAAAGAGCGATCCAGCTCCGTGCCCTCGCGACGAGCTACAAGAACCCTTACCTCCACCACCCTCTTTCTCCCGGTCCAGCAGCAACGCAGCTACCGAACGGACTGCTCGGTCGACTCGCACACGAGATGGGCGCCGAAACGAAAGATGCGCTCGGCGAGACGGGCGAGACGTACGGCCGACTCGATTGGCTACTCAAGCAGGCTGAGCCTCGGGTTCTCGGGCAGCCTCCGCCCGCTGGCATCGGCGGGGCGAGAGTCAGGATTGAGGTGGCGCCGGACAACGCGCTGGGAGCGGTTTTGAAGGCTGCGAAGGCGGAGAAGGGTGCTGGTCAAGCGATCGTCCTGCTCGCGGCTGAGGCGATCCTGCCTGGGAAAGCGGGCGATGTTGTTGCCGAAATGGGGTCGTGGATTGTGGCGGAGACGGCGAAGAAGCAGGGTGCCAAGGCGAGCCGAATTTGCCCTCCTATCCGAATGATTGGCCGGTCTGAACGGCTCACTCGCAGGTCTTGGTCGTCGCCACGTCAGACACCATTATCCCGCCTACCCACGACTCTCCTACCCTCGCGAGTCATGACCCAACAGAACTGCTCGCCGGCTGGTCCGGCACCCTCGCAGCCGAGACGAACGACCTCGACGGCTTCGCTCGGGCTCTGGCGGACGACGAGCAGCCCGACTTGACCGTCTTCACGGCGGCGAGCGAGGTGGTGCCGGGAGGTCTGATAGACGGTTACATCTGTGAGTTCGCAAGCCGTCCTGCCCTCTACTCAACGTTGCTGACTTTGCTTCACGTGTTCGCGCAGCCGACAAGGGCTTCCTCAGCGCAGCAGGGTGCGTAGCGCTCGGTGCGGAGCGAGGGGAAGCCGAGAAGCAGCTTTTAGCGATGTAATGAGCTTTCTGACACGACTTGCGAAGGTCGCGACCGGGACCCAGCTTGCGCGCTCAGAAAGCCGTTATAGGCGCTTTTCCGCCTATACACCATACGAGACCGAGTCTACTGTTGTTTGAGAGGACAGGATAAGACGATAGATCAGGCAAGGTCCGCCCCCTTCTCGCGTTTCGCGTTTGTCGGTCGCCCAGCGAGGTCTTCTCCCTCGACCGCGTTCTGATCGTTACTGAGCTTGATGTTGCTGACGAGAAGAGCGAGGACAGGCGGAATAACAGCTGTTCCAACGGGACGCCCTGTCAGCGGTGCGCCTCCAAGCGAGAAGCGAGAGTTAAGCGCACCGACAGCCGTCGCAGCGATGAGCAACACCTTCATCGTCGTGGTATACGCATGGACGATTCCATCGTACGCAGCATCGTTCGTGCCGCGGTATGTGACGGCCGTAGTAATTGACCCGAAGACGGAGGCGATTTCTGTCGAATTGAGGATGTTGGACAGGTGGTTGTTGAGTTCGCGGGGCATCCAGTCGCGCCAGATGGCGGTCGCGATGGCGGTGCCTGTGGAGCAAAGCGTCAGAGCGGTTCGAAGAACTCGCCCGTCGACTTGGATCGACGGACGAGCAAGGAGAGGCAACTCACCGACAGCGTTCCCGATCTCAGCGAACAACAACACAAACGCCGTAACGGTCGCGACATCCTGATGCGGGACGCTAGCCTGCGCCAGAAGCTGCGTCGAAGCGGAAGCGATACCGCCGCCCAGGCCTTGGAGAATCTGGACGATGACGAGCTCGGCGGTGGAACCATGTGCGCCCTTGGAGTGGATCATGAGGCCGACGCCGAGAAGGCGGATGAGGAGGCCGCACAGAAGGAGCCACTGTAGGAAGCGTAGGTGGACAAGCGTTGTTGGGTCATCGCTTTCGTCGTTCTACATGTTCCGTGGCACTCTTGAGCACTATCAAAGACGAACGCACCTTGGTGCGACGGAAGTAGAGCTGGTAGAAGCCGGCGAGGATCGCGCCGAGCGTGAGGGCCTGCACAAGTTCAGGAGACGCCCAGTTCAGCTCGAGTCCTCCCGGGTTCACGAGAGAGCGCTACAAAACGTACAAGCGTCTGTGTGTACGTGAAGTAACCGATGTCTCTGACAGACCAGTCCTTCGTGACGACGATAAAGGAGTATTGGTAGGTGTACTGGAGGTCTGCGGCGACAAGTTCCGTCAATTCGCTTCCCTTCAGTTCCGCGCGTTCTGCACAACACTGACAAAAGGAAACAAAGTCGAAGAATCCAATCAGAGCGCACGCAACCACTGTTGCCGACCGAAAGAACCGGAACGGGAACAGCGGTTTGGTCGAGACGAAGCGTTCGTAGGCGACAAACCCGATGAGGGTGAGACCGCCGACGACGAGAAGGACGATGATCTCGTACGAATCCCACCAGAGTTTGCCTTTGTTGACGAGCGTGAGGGGGAGGAGGACGCAGGCCCAGCCAACGCCGAAGAGGACGAGACCTGCGTGCGAGTTCCGTGAGTCTCACCTACTACGTCCATCTGTTGCCACCAGGGCGAGCATACCGAGCGCATCGATATCGAGAGCCCACGAGAGAAGGCGGGTGCCGGCAGGTCGAGTGTCCTTCGCCTTCGCGACGGTTCCGCCAAGCTCTTCGACAAGGTCGGTAGCGTCGAGACCGAGGCGCTGAGCCTGCACAGAGGGTTCTCAGCCCTCCACGCTCGTTGAGCGAAGAAGGTAAAGAAGCGCACCCGCATCTGAGCCCAAAGAAGCGTGCCAATAATCGGCGAGAGCGTGACGGGAATCAGGATGACAAACTGTCGATGAGAGCGTCAGTACAGAGGAGCGTCATCGCCAAATACGACCGCACCATTCCGTAACTGCGAAGAGAGGCGAGTCAGTCGAGGAGAAGGGAGGAAAGGATGTGTCGGTCTCACCCCCAGTGCCAGTTCGACGACGCCAAGACACCCTGCGCAATGTTGCCCGATACAAAGGCGCTACAAAGCTTTCGTCAGCGACTGACAGGAGAGGAGAAGTGAAGAAGGACGCACTTGATGAAGAACCAGATTGAGGTGAGCGACGAGATCAGGCCGCGCCAACGCAAGTTGGTGCAGTCTGGGCGCAGATGGAGCGTCAAGGAGTGTCTGAGAAGGAGAGCGAGGAGGACGGACCTGCGATGACGATCTGGATGAGGATTTGGAGGGCAGCATAGCCGACCTGGGGAAGAGAAGCCGTGAGTGGACCTGCTTTGCGAGGCGGAATCGGCGCGAAGGCTCGACGTACGTAGTAGATGATTGCGCCGGCACTGCGATGAGTACCGTCAGTCAGTCTGGAGAGAGGAGGAACAGCCGAAGCGACGGAGTCGAGACGCACGCATACGTGTGGACGTTGGAGCACGCCGCGATGATGATGTACCCAAGGCAGTAGAAGAAGGCAGCGAGTGCAAATGCCTCGGCACGTCCAAAGACGTCGGCAAACTTGGCGGAGAACGGCTTGGTCACGGCGAGGACGATCGCCTGTGCGGTCGCGATGGCTCCGAGCAAGCTGTGCTGGTTGAAGCTCGACGTCGCGCCGGCAGCGTAGAGGTAGGTCGTCGTCCCATCGAGCGAGTAGATGTAGCTGGCGAGGGCGATACCGACGAACAAGGCGATACGGGAGTTGCGTCCCCAAACGCGGTTGACGCTCTCGACTTTGAGGACGCCGGCTTGGGTCGCGACGGCGTACGAGGGAGGCGAGACGTCGTGGGTTGTCTGCAGAGAGAGGAGGAGAAGGTCAGGTTTCTAGCCCGGTGGGGGGGGGAGGGGGGTGGGCGATAATCTCGACGACAGCGGCTCCTTCGCGATTGATCGAGCGGCGAGCGGCCAGTGTGCGCAGGCCAGCAGCGGCGCGAACGCTGCCAGCACATGCTAGTCCTAGCGCATCCGAGCGGCCAAGTCGAGCAAACGCACTTGAACTGGAGGCACCTCGGCACTGGCCGTCGGTGCGAAGTGAGCGTGCGAGCGTTCGCGCTCGACGTTGCCGGCGTAGTGCGCGTCCTTGTTCTCACTTGTCGACATCGTTGGCGGGTGCACGAAAGAGAGAGAGAGAGAGAGAGCGGGAGAGAAAGAGGGAGGAAAAACAGCGAGCGGAAACGCCGAGCCCAAGACCTGCCGCGCCCCCGATCATCAGATAGCGGGCGGATCCGGTTCCGCAGCACCTCGCAAAACTCGTCGCTGGCCTCCACGAGCGGCACACAGCGTCAACCTGTGTCTCTCCAGTCGACGACAAAAGACCAGCAGAGTGTGTCCGTGTAGCAAACTCCCGCCTTCTTCGTCAAAGTCCCTCATCCCTCTCCTCCTCCTCCTCCAGCTCCCTCACCCTCAGACACGCATTAGTAAAAGTCCCCTTCGAAGCCCTCACATGGCGGGCGTTCCCGCCGGAAACTGAGGAAGCGAGACGGGGCTTTTGTCAGCGGGCACGGTATGCAAAGGTTAACTGACACGCACGCCCTCTTGCCTTTCTTCCTCGCTTCACACTCCCGCTCAGGGCTCCATTCCCGTTCTCTCGCCTTCAATGCTTTGTTCTCCACGCTTCCCTTTTCTGTCTGTAGCCTCAAGAACCCCTCCGCTCTCCCTTCCTCTTCCCTCTCTCCTCAGATCACTTTTACCGCAACCTTGCTACGTTCACGTGCTCTCACCCCGCTCACTCGCGCTCGTTCTGGTCCTCGCTATCGTTCTCTCTCTCTCTCGTCACCAACCCCTAACGCCGTCGCCGACTACCCACCTCGTCGACGGCCTGTACGTTCCCCCTCTCCCCTCATTCTGTCGAGGGACTCGGCGCGGGAGAAGGTCAGGGGGACGTCGACTAGGCTCGAGCAGGAGCGAAGCAAAGGCGAGGGAGGTTTCAGCCGGAGCGCTGGGACGAGCGTAGGAGCGGGAAATGAGTCTGATAGATTGATCTGTGAAGAAGAAGAGCGAAAGAGAGAGAGCTACAGAGGACAGAGAGGTCGACAGAAGGAGGCTGGAGGCGGAGAGGCTGGCAGGAGGCTTCGTGGGGGAAGCTGATGTACACATTAGGGAGTTGGAAGCCACGGAACGACGGAACAAGCAGTCAGAGTCCCTGGGGAGGCGCGAGAGGCTGGCAAGGAGGACGAGATGGCGAGTGGGACGAGCCGACGGAGGGGAAAAGAAAGTTAGGGGGCCCCTGAGCACGTGTCGTAACACTATCCCCCTTCTCTGTAGGCCGGAGAGCGAGTATAGCGGCCGGAGGCGGTTTGGCGAGGAGTCATGGCGACGTTGTGGAGGAATTCGGCGTCGCGATGAGGTTGGGGAGGCGCGCGCTGGACTGTAGGGCGGGTTGGCGGTGTGAAGTCGTCTTCGAGTGTGAAGGCGGGTTCAGCCGAGCCGGAGGTGTCGCGAGGAAGTCGCCAGCGAGCTGGGTCGCCGAGGAGGGAGGGAATGCGGTAGCGCGGATAACGGGTGTGGAAGAGTCGGAGGGACGGTCGGAAGGATGCTGGGATGTCGCTGAGGAGTCGCCAAGCGTCCTCGGAAGAAGGGCGATCGCGCCAGTGGATGAAGTACTCGTAACGCATGTTGCGCATGCGAGAGTCGAGGGCTTCGGCGGTCTCGAAATCGTTCGTCGCGAGTTGCGGCACTGCCGGGGTAGTCGTAGGCGAGGGGTGCTCTGCGGCG